>PVKA01010468.1:0-21890 GCA_004027165.1 Ctenomys sociabilis
TTTTGACTAAAACTGACCTTCCAGTTAGTTTGCTTTAAGTTGTCCACAAATATGTTCTTACTGTGCTATTCTTCTATTTTTTTCTAGCTATTCTGTTTGAATGTGTACATACAGTCTACTCTGTTTATCCTAAGTCAGAATTACTTGAGAAGGCTGCCAAATGCATTGGAAAATTTGTTCTGTCACCTAAAATAAATCTGAAATACTTAGGTAAGTCGTTTGATCCTTTGGTGGAGAGTGTGGAATGAGCTTTGAAATTTGCTGGGCACTTGCTTCAGTCACTTCCTGTCATGTGATCTTTGCTTCTAGGTCTGAAGGCTCTCACCTATGTTGTCCAGCAGGACCCCACTCTGGCTCTTCAACACCAGATGACAATAATTGAATGTTTGGACCATCCCGATCCCATTATTAAAAGAGAGGTAAACTGGTAATGTCATCTGTGAAATGTTAAAACTGTGAACTTTTTGCTGGTATTTTGGAGATTTAATTGGTGGGCTGTGTATGTTTTAAGTTTGCATATTCTTATTTTTAGTGAAGTTTAAGTAACTTTTCTAAAAAGTACTTTAAGTTTCCACAAGAATGTCTTTTTAAATGGTGATTGGAGAGATATAAATCCAATTATCTAAGTCTAATAATTTTTTTAGCCTGAACATTATAACAATGGGGATCTGAATATTAGTCCTAAGATTTCATATTAGTATAGTAAGATATGATTTATGATGGTTAATTAGGTTTTCATTATTCTCAGTCTATAAAATTTGTTAATGAATTCACTATTAAGTAGATAGGGATATAAAAGAATTAGTGGAGCTGTAAAGGCTCAAATCAACAACTTCTGACATTGCCAATTATGTGGCTAATCCACTAGTATTATAGACTACTGGACTATATTGGATTACTTTGCTAAATTCATATACCTACAATATATGAATGGCAGTGGAATACCCATAATTGACAAAAGTAAACAAAAAGGGGGTTATAAATGAAGGACCATTTTATAGTGAAAAAAACCAATATATCTGCAAAATAGCATAGATGTATAGCTACTTTCTCTTAGTTCAATGAGAAGAAAGTTTTGAACTAATAGTGTTTAGACATGATATCATGTCTGCATCTTGTACTATGAATAACTACTATAAAAACAACAATATGCAATGTATTAATTATTGTAACTGTCCTATTAACCTGTTTTGAAACTGTCTCATTGCTACTTTTTTTTTTTTTTTTTTTTTTTTTTTTTTTTTTTTTCTTTTTGAGACAGGGTCTCACTATGCAGTTCATGCTGGCCTTAAGCTCACTTTGTAGCTCAGGCTGGTCTCGAACTCACAACAATCCTCCTGCCTCAGCCTCCCGAGTGCTGGGATTACAGGCCTATGCCACCACGCCCGGCTTCATTGCTACTTCTTTCTCAATAAAATTAATATTTAAATTAGTGAAGGTATCCGTAAAGCAATTTAAATTTCTTGAGAGAGGGCAAATAATCATGTACTTAGCTTTGTGTAAACATTTTTTTGTAAAAGTGCTTTAGTGCGCACTTGGATGTCTATATGAATATTTGTATTAATTTTCATATAAAGAAATCACTGTGTATCTTCATTTAAAATGATATATGGGACCTAGTTAAGAATGAAAACTTTAAAAATAATAAAGTTAGAAAAAGAGAGTGTGTTATTTAAATATCTTAAAGCAGTGACATAAAAATGGAGCTATTGTGTGAACACTATTACATTCAACAATATTATTATTATTATTATTTGTATTTAGTATAGGGTCTAGCGAGTCTGCTGGGTCTCACTGCACAGATTGGGCTCATAGTGATTCTCCCGTTTTCAGCCTCCCAAGTACTGGGATTATAGGCACACACCACCATACCCAGTCTCAGTTACTGTCTCAGCATGCCCTGGGGGTGGGGCTGGCACAGCATGCCAGGGATTGAACCCTGGTCATTGTATGCCTAAGCAGGTGCTTTAGTCTGCTAAATTTTCAAATACGAATTTTGAATTTATAAGGAATTTTTGAAATGAGTATAAGATTTGCCTTCATATTCATGTACATATATGTAAACTTAGTCACATATTTGTCTGAAAATTATTCCCTGCCACCTGCCTTGGATGAGTTTGGGAAGCTTCAAATGTAGCACCATCAGGGTGTTGGCATTGTTGAAAAGTGGGAAAGTGCTAATGCACAACAGAAGTAATCACGCAGCCATTGCCACCTACAGAATATATGTGCTGTTTGTGTACTTGACTGTTAACAGGGCTGGTTCAACAGGTTACATAGGTATAATTTTCTTATTGCTGTATGCAGCAGTTGGGCTCCTACTGAGAAATGAGAGAAAAAATAGGGAACTTTTAAAATTACCAAGTCTGATGTGTGTGGCTCATTGCTTTCAGAGAAAAGTAGCTTAAATTCTTTGGGGAAGGTACTGTTCTCATGTCTCCCAAGTGCTATTGTCACTTCTAACCTCTCACAGTAGTGGTACAGAGGGACTTTGGTCCCTGGACATGGAGTGACATGGTTTTCTTCTTTTGCTTTCATACAAAGAAAAAAGCAAGAAGGGAAGAGTTGTCAATGCCAAACTTGGTAGCTGTGTAATTCCAATATGATGCTTCATCTAGTTCTGGAAATGAATGCCAAATTCAAGATCTTAGAGCAAGAAATACATGTGTAGATTATCAAAGAGAGAACATGTTTGGAGTCCAGAGAGAGTGTGTCTGAAACTGAGAGCTATTGCTGGAGGTGACCTATATATTTATAGGTTTAATTTTTTTATTTTTGTTTTATTGAAGTACAAATATCAATGAGACAGTTTTAAGATACCTTGGCAAGATGGATTTGATAATTATAGGTTTTAAATGAAGTTAAGTATTAGATCAATTTTAAAAAGAAAATGTTCCAAGGGCTGGCCAGATAGCTAAGTGGACTAAAGTCCCTGCTTGGGCAGATGCAAGGGCTGGGGTTCCCTGGACTGCCAGCCCCTCCTCTAGCGCACGCTGAGATAGTAAATACATACCTGTGATCTCAATGCTTGGAAAGCTGAAAGCAGAAGAATCACTATGAGCCTGAACTGTGTAGTGAGACCTTATAGACCTTGTACTAAATGCCAAAAAAGAGAAAAAAAGAAAAGAAAATGTTTCATAACATATTATTTGTACATGAAGTCTATAAGCATTGAGAAATCAGAAAATACCCTAAAGATAATTTTGACACAGTTGGTAAATGGGCTAGGTGGAAACTGTTTTGTAGATAACACTGATCTGAAACTCTGGTAAATGGTCCTTTCTCAGTGTTGTCCTTGACTCATGGGTCACTGGGAGTTAAGAGATCTTTAGAACTTTAGGGCCTTGGGAAGCCATCTGTGTAGAACTTGCTCTGGTTCTGGTCTTTCTTCTTACCTGAGATAGCAGAGGAATATTCATTAGTACCTGCAAAGTCTCTATAAGGTTGTACTTGCTCAATACCTGAGGCTCTGAATGTAGGCCTTGCTAACACTTTGAAGGGCCTGAGCTACTGGCTTTGTTCATTTGTTGAAACTATGTACCCTGAGCCACCAGCCATCTCAATCACTATTTTCTGTTGTTTGGACCACTCAGGGAATACTGTGTGTGTATACACATGTACATACACACACACTTCTAGGTATAACTAGTGAATGCTTATACCTGTTATGTATTTAGAAAATGTTATAAACCTTGTAATATTTTAGTTTTTACATATTCTGTCATGTAGAAATGTCATATATTATCCTAATAGAAAATATTTAGACTTTCAAATTCATCTTGTCTCTCTTCCTTTTTTCTTTTGTTTTTTGGTGGACTGGGGATTGAACTCAGGCCCTTGCCAGGAAAGTGCTTATTCAACTGAGCCATCTCCCTGGTCCCCTTTTTTTCTTAATTTTTTTCTTTTTCTTCTTTCTTTTTCTTCTCCCTTCCTATTCTCTCCCCTCCTTCTCTCCCCTCCCCTTTTGTTTCTTTCTTATTGCCTGGCTGACTGGCTGGCTGGCTGGCTACCTGCCTGCCTCCCCTCCCTTCCCCTCCTTTCCAGCAGGATCTTCCTGTGTAGCTTGGGCTGGCCTTGAACTCACAGTAGCCCAGGCTAACATTGAACTTGAAATCCTTTTGCCTCAGCCTCCTAAGTACTAGTATTACAAGCATATGTCACCCTACACCGAGCTATAATTTGTTTTTTGACAATCAATTTGCTTTTCCTTAACTCTTTGTAATTGCAACTTGCATTTCTTGACCACTTATTAACACACTGCCCAGTTGAACTACATACAAGTAAAATAATCTGTTGTATTATGAACAAATACGTAACTGTAGCTTTTGGTGTTATAGCGCATAGTTTCATAATGCTGTTTTTACTTCTCTTCCTCAAATAGACTCTGGAACTACTTTACAGAATTACAAATTCACAGAATGTAACAGTTATTGTCCAGAAGATGCTTGAATATTTACATCAGAGCAAAGAAGAGTATATTATTGTCAACTTAGTTGGCAAAATAGCTGAGCTGGCTGAGAAATATCCTTTGCTTGGACCCTGAGTCATAAAGTACCCTCGATTAGTCATTGTAAAATGATTGGTATAGATGGGGTCACTTGAAGTTGGGTTCAGACACCCAGTAATAAATTGCATTTTTGAGTTGCAAGCCTTTAATTGTTCAGTATAATAATTTGTGCAGATGGCTTTTTCCTGTGTGTGTGTTCAATTTTTCAACAGGAAAACAATGGACTGTTTACCCTGTTCCTCATCCTCTGTCTTGTGGGGGAGTGGTGGAAACTGAGCCTAGGGCCACTTACAACTCTACCCCTGAGCCACATCCCATTCCCAGTTCCTGTGTGCCTACTGGAGTTTCTTTTCTGAGTGCAAGTTCTTGTTTGGGGAAGGGAAGGAGTAGGTAGAGGACCATAAACTCAGTTTGCAGTTTACTTTCCTTCACCTTTGTTTCTTTTTAAAGAGTGAGAAACTTACAGGCTTATAAGGACATGGCATCTTTTTAAAAATGTCTGTTTAATTCTAGGAGCGAAAGAGTGGGTAATGTTATTTAAACAATCTTGGAAATTTGCCCTAGACAGTGCTATAGCCCTGGCCCAGAGGAGCGGTAGCTCAGAGCCAGTGTGGAACATGATAGACAAGAGTTTGGGTGGTTGTTCAGTCATACCAGAGGTCAGGTGGCTGTTCAACCTTCCCGAAGTGCAGAGGACTTGACCATTATTTATTTTTCCCTAGTTGGCTGCTCATTTCTTTCAGTTATTTTGCATTTATGAATAGGATACTTACTGTGGGATAGCCCAATGCTAAAAAAAGTGATATAAACTCAATTTATAAAGTAATTGAACATCCATTTTACATAAAACTGGGATAGAGAACTTTTGACCACAGAGGTTAAAGGTAACAGTGCTACACTAGAATGGATCAGGTTTTTTTTTTTGGTGGAACCAGGGGTTGAACTCATGCCCTTACGCTTGCCAGGGAAGTGCTTATTCCACTGAGCCATCTCCCCAGCCCTGATCAGGGTTATTTTTAAGAGGTTGCTGCAGAAAGGATAATTTTTAATAAGTAGCACTTGGAAGTGACTTGTTCTTAACACCATGGACACATATGCTCCTGATAATGCATGGTTTATTCAGACGATGAATGCTGTGTTTTCAGTAGGGGGAGATGTCATGCATCCTGATATCCCCAGTAACTTTCTGAGGCTGCTAGCAGAAGGTTGGTAAAGACTTTAAGTGTGTTTTATTTTTTATTATAGATTCCTTAGGGAAATTAGTGGAAATTAAAATGCTTTGTCTACTGATTTACAGGTTTTGATGATGAAACAGAAGATCAGCAATTAAGAGTCTATGCAGTTCAATCTTATCTCAGTTTACTAGATGTGGAAAATGTATTTTATCCACAG
Organism: Ctenomys sociabilis; assembly: GCA_004027165.1. Lineage (NCBI taxonomy): Eukaryota > Metazoa > Chordata > Mammalia > Rodentia > Ctenomyidae > Ctenomys > Ctenomys sociabilis. The sequence goes on from PVKA01010468.1 coordinate 5,900, forward strand.
AGATTTCTTCAAGTTATGAGTTGGGTGAGTAAAGTATATTACATTGTACAACTTTATAACTATATTTTATGAAAATAGAATACTGCCATACTTCCTCCAGAAATCATTCAGTTCTACTCAGTGAATTCTTGTCTGTCTTTTCTGTCTGCCAGCTCACACAAGCAGGTGTTTATCTGGGTCTCTGTGTGTGTTTACATGGTTCATCCTGTGTTTTGTGTAAGTCTGCGTTTGAATTTCCATGTCTGTACTATATTAATTTTGTATTGCCAGGGCCAGGGAGATGGCTCAGTGGAATAAGCACATCCCTGGCAGGCGCAAGGGCCTGAGATCAATCCCCAGTTTTGACCAAAAAAAAAAAAAAATTGTATTGCCTCCTAGCAGTGTTAGTGCAAACCTGTGACTTCAAATGATTCAGGTTCTGTGGTCAGGGCTGCAGGCCTGGCTTAGCTGGGTTTCTTGCTTAGGTCTCCCTGGGGTGCTGTTTCTCCTCTGGAGCTTGACTGATGGAGGACCCATTTCCAGGCTGCAGCTGCAGGTCACAGGGACAATGCTGGCTCCAGTTATCTTGCTGGTTAAGGATTGATGTAACTTAGTCTTGTTCACCTTTTCTCCTATTTCCCTCCTTACTAGCTGTAAATTTTCCTTTGCCTCTCTTTTCTTGGTAGTGCTAATATTACACTTGACTTGAAGGTATCTATAAATGCTATTTAGGAAAGCTTCCTCCTCCCAATTCACTTTGTAAATGATTCTTAGGCCAACAGGATTGTATGTCACCTAAGTAAGTTAGACTTAAGAGAGAAGGTGTGTAACGCAGATCATTGTCCTTCACAGTCTGCCCTGTGGACCATCTATTCGGAACCATTGGCGCTTGCCCCAAATATGAACCTGCAGCCCTCACTGCAGCCGTACTAATTAGGCTGTCTGAAGGAAGAGACTAGACATCTCTCTGTGGGGTTTTGTTTTTTCTTTATTTTTAATAGTGTATGCTGGGGCTTATACCCAGGGCTGACTGTCACACTGAGCTGTTACTACAAGTTGTAGCTTATATTTTATTTGAGACAGGGATTTGCTGAGTCATAAATTTCACAGGCTGTGCTTGAACTTGAGATGTTTCTCTCTTAGCCTCCAAAATTGCTGAGATTAAGGTGTGCATCATCAGGTCTAGATAGAAGCCTGGGTTTTATGAAACACTGCAGGTTACTCATGCATCCTAACATAAGAACTGCTTATTTAAACTCATGGTGCAAAGTAATGACAGAATGTGAAAGTACTTGTAAAAGCTGCCAATTTAAAAATTCAGACCAGCTGGGCATGGTGGTGCATATCTGTAATCCTAGCCTTAAGGAGGCCAAGGCAGGAGGATTAACATGAATTTGAGGACTAGCTCAAAGCCTTCTTAAACTATATAGCAAAACTCTGTCTAATAAAAAAAAACAAAACAAAAGTTCAAAGGAAAACTGATTTCTAGAGGTATTTTTGGTTTATATATTGTAATGACAAATATGTGGAATTTTTTTTTTTTTTTTTTGTATAAGGAATTGAACTTAAAACTTTGCACATTCCAGGCAGGCTTTGTGCTGTTGAGCAGTATCTCCAGACAAAATGTTTTGATATTGATTTCTATTTCTTTTGTTTTGAGCATATCATTCTTGGTATTACTTTAAACCGAAAATCTAGAATATTTTCTTTAATAGTTTCTTCACTGTGAAAGTATGTTTAATCTAGGTTAATTTCACTTTTTACTATATAACTTGCTGTCTATGTAATACCTTTTTGTGTTATTCCTAGGTGTTAGGAGAATATTCTTACCTCTTAGATAAAGAAAAACCAGAGGAAGTTATAAACAGGCTCTATAAGTTACTTATGAGTGACTCCGTTTCTTCAGAAACAAAAGCCTGGTTGATTGCTGCAGTGACCAAGTTGACACCTCAAGCACAGACTTCTAGTACAGTGGAGAGATTAATCCAGGAATTCACTGTATCTTTGGATACATGTATGAGACAACACACATTTGAATTAAAGCATTTGCATGAGAATGTAGAAGTTATGAAGAACTTGCTTCCGGTCAATAAGAGCTGTGAAGAGCTGGAGGTAAGATGTCTGAGTTCCATCTTTTTAAAAGTTGTGTTGTCTAAAAATATGGACTTATTCCTTCTTTTGTGGTATATAAGGAGTGTATCAAAGTATAGTTTATGTGGTGCTTAAGAAGAATGTTACAGGTTTTCTCATATTAGTAGGAAAGAAAATTTGAGAGCTTCTATTCAGTACTGATTCCAACCCATCAGGAACAGAAAGCTATCTCTTCTGGGGAACTATAGTAAAGATATTTATATCCTGTAGTGATATAATGTAATGATCTCTTTTAGTTTTTTTTAAAGAGTAGGAAAATTTATTGGCAAAAAGGAATGGGGAATAGAAATAGCTCCTCAGAGACAGGAGGGGTCCTGAATGGGTTACCCAGTGATATATGATAATTTAGGAATTTATTTTACCTCCTTTGAAATTCTGTAAGACATTTTTACTTTATTTTCTTTTTCTCCTTCCTTCCTTTTCTTGCAGTATTGGGGAATCAAGCCCAGGGTTTGACACTGAGCTACATCCCCAGCCCTTTTTTAATTTTTTATTTTGAAACAGTCTTGCTAAATTATCAGACTGGGCTCAAATCCTCCCAGCTCAGACTCCCAGAGTGCTGGAATTACAGGTAGGAGCCACCACACTGAGCTCATTCCCTGCTTTCTTTGAGGATATTTTTAAAAAAATAGTTCTCAGGTACATTTCGTGCATCAGCTATCTAAATTCTTTACTGCTTGGAATCTGACCATCCAGCCTTGGTTCTTCTACCTATTTGTAGGAAGCACAACTGTTAACCTGAAGGTTTTAGTTACCCTCCCTCTTAATTCAGCAAGCCTTTCCCTCTTATTAGTGTAAATTAGAAAACTTTCAGAGGGAAACCAAATTTGTTCAGATTTTTATGTGTTAGATCACTTAATTTGGGAAAGAGAAGAGGATGGATGATATCTGCATTATGGTTGCACAGATTTTCATGTCTGGTGTCACTTTGAACACTTGATCCTTCTCTCAGCAGCTGTCACAGGTGGAGGCCTTGCTTCAGCATTTAGTAGGCATTCTAGATGTGTTCACTGAAACAGTGACTGCTTGCTCGTGTGACTCCGTGTGCTGGTGCTGGTCATTGCACTTCCCTTTGCCCAGTAAAAATGATAGTGCTGTAGCTCCATCTCCTTAGAATTGTGTTGAAGCAGTCCCTTTCTAAGTTCAGAGTGGGAGTTGTCACTCTATATTTGAGAAATATGTGCAGTTGTACGTTATCTGAGCTGTTTACACTTCAGGACAGATTGGACAATCAGATCTCTGGTTTCTGAGATCATCCTGCTTTCCCCTTCTGAATGCATCACTTTCTTTATCTCCTCATCTTTTCTCCTTTTCCCTTCATTCTTTCTTCCTCTTTATTTCTTTATCTTTCCACTTAGAAAAGAACCTCTTGTACCTTTCAACTCTTGCAGAAATTAAGGCTTTATTAACTTGTGAAAAAGCATTTTTGGATGCAAGGAATAGGATAGTAAGGGCATTGTGGGAAGCTGAATAAGACCTCTCAAAAACGTCAAGTTCTTAAGCCCTGGAGACTGCATATGTGCCACCTTATATGTAAACATGTTGTAGATGTGATAATGTTTACTATTTTGTGATTGGGAGGTTGTCCCAGGTTGTCTAAGTTAGTCAAGGATGTAATCACTAGGATCAGAGAAAAGAAACAAAATAGAAGTAAAAGCAAAGATAGCAGTGCTGTGGCCATAAGCCAAGCAATGTAGGTGACCTTTGGAACCAAAAGACAGAGGAGCGGATTCTCCCTGGAACAAAGAAGGCACTGCCCTGCTGCACTGTTAGCCCTCAGGAGCAGAAGGCCAGTGCGGTCACCCTGACTCTTAGGGTGTGTGCCTGTCTATTCTGGGAGGATAAGCCTGATGTGGCTTCCTAATGTATTAGGTGCTCCCAAATCTATTGTGCTGACAGCAAAATTGTATTACGTGCAGAGTAGTTACACTGGATGAGTCGTAGCTGGGCGATCTGACTATCAGAACTGCAGAAAGCTAGTCAGGTAGCTTCTGTTTTCACCTTAATATTTTATTTAAGGATATATGGGATAAAACTATTTGTGTGAGTATAGTCTGCTGCTTAGAGTGAATGTTTGAATCCTAATTTCTGCTTAATTTTAATATAGGTAGATGCTTCCTTATCTTTCCTGGATGGTTATGTGGCTGAAGGACTCAGTCAGGGGGCAGCACCTTACAAACCTCACCACCAACGCCAGGAGGAGAAGCTTTCTCAGGAAAAAGGTATTTTTTTTTATTCTATGATAGTTTTATTTATTTATTTTTTTGTGGTATTGAAGATTGAATTCAAGACCCTGCATTTGCCAGGCTAGTGTTTATTCTACTGAGCTATTCTGCCAGCCCTATTTACTTACTTTATTTTTCATTTAAAAAGGTATTTTTTTATGGACCAATTATAAGCTAGATTATAAGGAAATAATTTTTATGCAGATGATATTATAGTTAGGCAAGTAAATGACCAAGGAATTTATTTTTTATTATCCCACTTAAAACTGCTTTGTGATTTTCTTAACCTAGGTTTTCAGATACTCAGAAATCAAAGTTAGTTTTTGAAGTCTTTCTAAAGCCATGATCTGCACATATATAAATGCCTTAAGTATTGAGCACTCTTCTCAGGTTTGACGGCACTGGAAGGTGAAATGATGCTAGTCTTTGTGCTGGGGGCTGGCACATAGTAGTGTGAGCATACCTGTAGAAGTTTCCAGAAGAAATCCCAATTACTATGGACTAGGTAGTTACATTTTCATTCTGAGCCATCTGTGCATAAATACAAGAAGACTACCAACAAAATATCTGATGAGTGATGTTAGGAAGAGCTGAGAAAGGAAAGAATAATTTTATGCCTGTTGGAAAAATTTCTGTCATGGTTTTAGTAAAGATGCACTCATTAAGTTATTAGATGATGCATAGGAAGTGGACATATGAATGAAAGGAAAGCTGTGTTGGAGTTCACAATGTCAGTAGTGAACATTATTTAGATACTGAAAGATTTTTAAAATTTTATTCATCATTCAGTGATTTTTTTTTGAAGTAGGTATTATTTTATGGGCTGTTAGTGTCGTTTAGTTATGAGTGTAACTAAATAGTTGATCCTAAAGTGAGACCAAGAAGATAAATGCTCTTAATAGGCTTGATGTTATCTTTTTTTGCCGAAACATTTGTTTTTAAACTTTTACGTTTAATTTTTTTTCATTTTATTTTATTTTAATAAGAGCACAGTTGTACCTAACACATTTTTAGGCATATGTTGCATTATTGTTGCCTTATGGATACAGTGTTATATAACCTGTATTAGTGAGCTTCCCTGTCACTGGGACAAAACACCCAACACCCACAACTTAAACAAGCAGAGTTTAATTTGGCTCCTGGTTTGCGATTTCAGCCCATGCCTGGCTGGCTCCAAGAGTAAGTGGCACAGTGGAAGGATCTGGTGGAGGAGAGCTACTTACCTCAGGGTGGCCAGGACTCAGAACAGATGAGGAAGAGCTGGGCCGGGAGCGGCCCATCCAAAGGCACCCGATGGCGTACTGCTCCTGACCAGGCCCCCTGAGGATCACTGCCTAGATGTGCACAGCACATCCGTGGTCTAGCCTTCTTCCAGAAGCTGGACCACAGAGACTTGGGGAGCATTGTAGATCCAAACCCTAATGGCCTTCCCCATTTTTCCCTTGCAGATCTGCAGACCTGACTTTCTCAGATTCTGTTACGTGAGATTATTGTCTGTGTGCCTTTCTGTGACTACTTTATTTCACTTAGCATAGTGTCTATTCATGTCATTATATGTTTCAGAATTTTCATCTTTTTAGGCTAAATATTATTTCTTTATATGTATACACATTTTCTTTACATGCCTCTGTTATGGATACTTGGGTTATTTTTATATCTGAGCTGTTGGCAGCGCTGCCATGAATATGGAAATAATGATATCTCTCCAAAGTCTGCTCTCAGTGCTTTTAGATAAATACCTGGGAGTAGGATTGCTGGGTCATCTGTTTTTAGTTTTTTAAGAGAATCTACACACTCTTTTGCATAGTGGCCATTCCATTTTACATTCCTATCAATGGTGTGCATGGGTTCCAATTTTCCACATTCTTTTTTTTTTTTTTCTTTTTGGCAGAACCAGGGATTAAACTCAGGCCCTTACGCTTGCCAGGGACATGCTTATTCCACTGAGCCATCTCCCCAGCTCCCCCTTTTTTTTTTGAGGAACCGGGGATTGAACTCAGGCCCTTGAGCTTATTTTCCACATTCATGCCAACTTTTGCCTTTTTCTTTTTGTAAGAGCTATTCTGACAGGTGTGAATATTTCATGGTGATTTTGATGAGCATTTCTCTTTTTTTATGTTTTTGGTACAGGGTCTACAGGATGTTCAGGGTTTCACTATGAGTAGATTGAATTCATAATGATCCTCCTGTTTTCAGCCTTCCAAGTGCTGGGATTATAGGCATGTGCCACCATGCAGCATGCCCTGGGGGCAAGGCCAGCACAGCACACCAGGGATCAAACCCTGGCCACTGAGCTCTGCCTAAGCAGGCGCTTTAGTCCATTGAGCTATCTGGGCAGCCCTGAGCATTTCTCTTGTGATTAATGACTGAGCATACTTTCATATACCTATTGACCATCTGTATATCTTCTTTGGAGCAAAGTTTATTTAAGTCTGTAGCTTAATTTTTAATCAGGTTATTAATATTTTTGGTATCAAATCATAGGAATTCCTTATATAGTTTTCCAGATTTACAGATTAACCCCTCGTCAGATTCATGGCTTGAAAGTATTATCTCCCATTCTGTAGATTCCTTTTCATTGTCTTATTTCCTTTGCTCTGTAACTTTTTAGATTTGGTGTCTTACTTGTTGTGGTTGCCTGCACTTTGGATGAAATCTATGAAATCTCATGGAACATAGAGAGAAAGGCATCCAAGTTGGAATGGAAGAAGTAAAATTATTCCTTTTCTTAACTTATTTATTTATGGGTTACAGGATCTTGCTGTGCAACTCAGATTCATAGTGAGCCTTCTGTCTCAGCCTCCCCAGCACTAGGATTACAGGTGTGTGCCACATGTGGTTTTGGGGCCTGTGCAGTGTGCCTAGTGTTCCAGGGCTGGCACAGAATGAGATACCAGGGATCAAAACTGGGTCCTTGTAATTGCAAGGCAGGTGCTTAGACCACTGAGCTATCTCTCCAGTCCAAAAATTATTCCTCTTTGCGGACAACATGAGTTTAAATGTAGAAAACCCTAAAGAATCCTTGAGAAACTCTGAACTTATGAATTCAGTGAAGTTGGAGACTTTAAAATCAGTATACAAATCAGTTTCATTTCTCTGTACTGTTCAATTTATTTCAGTAGGAAAACAGCTTCATTTACAATACTACCACTACCAAGAATATACCTAAAAATGAACTTAACAAGATAGATAGTGTATATATTGAAACTATAAAAACACTGAAGAAAGAAGTCAGACAGAACACAAACAAATGGAAGTACAGCCTATGTTCATGGGTGAAAGACTCATCTTAAGTCTTTATGACTCTGTGATCTACAATTTCAAAGAATCTGTCAAGATTTTTGATATGTTATTTAATATTGCCTAAAAACTCCTGCCCCATTAAATTCCGTATATGTTGACAGGTTGTTTGGGAGAAAAGATGAAGTTTTAGATTGGCATTGCCCAGTCTGTAGCTCCTCATAAAGGTCTGTGGCATCCTGGGCATAAGCCCACATGGAGAGGGACCCAGTTCTGTTCTGTGGTCCACTTGGAGGTGTGACCGTTTGTTCTGGTCTAGAGTCTGTGTGGAGGGAGATGGGCCCATTTGTCCTGCTCTGGAATCTACCTGGTGATAGGATCCAGTTGTCCCGCTTCCTTATTTTCAGATGTCTGGAGGCTGACAGTTGCTATTATTGAAGCCAGGGTGGGATAGGAAGGAGAAGTAGGATGGAGAGCCTCATTCTTGAAACTGCCTGTTTTCTTTCTTAAAATAAGTTAAATGGCTGATGGAAATATAATACATAGCCCTGAATTCCCTAAGCTGAGGCTTTTTGCCAAGTACGTTTTTTTGTAGTCATTATAAATGAGAGTAAGCTCTTAAATTAGCCTTTTCTTGCTTCCCAAATCTATTTCTCAGAAGTTCTTTCTTTAAAGCAAAATTGCAATTGCATGAATTTAGATTGATACAGAAAAGGAATTTGGCTATGAGGCAATACATACTGTTTAATAAATACTTGTGGAGTAAATTACAAAATTATATGACTTAAAATTATGTCTGGCAATGCCAGGAAGAATAGCTCAATGGATTAAGCTTTTGCTTAGGCAAGCGCAGCAACTAGGGTTTGATCCCTGGCACTGCATGCCACCCTGGCTCTGCCTCCTCTCTCCTGGGTGCTTTGAGCCTGTGATGGAGTCTGGGCATGTTGGCACATGCCTGTAATCCCACATTGAGGAGGCTGAAAACAGGAGGATCATTGTGAGTCCAAGCTGCATTGTGAGACCATGTACAAAAAAAAAAAAAAATTGTATTTGGCTATAAGACAGAAAATAACGAATAGGATAAAATAGGTAAAATAGATCTTTTTTGCATACAGTATTGTTAATTCTGGAATCCTTCAAATGTTAATTCTGATACTTCTTTGGAAACTTTTATAAATAAATCAGTTGTAGAGAGAATGAGGTAAATGAAACTTTAATGTGTAATATCTAACTCTTTTGGTTAGAAAAAAAGTTTGGTTTATAAGAAAAAACTTAAGGAAAATATAAGAAAATATAGGGCTGGCAAGATAGCTCAGCGGTCTAGAGCACCTCTCAGGGACCGCGGTTCGAGCCGCAGCACCACATGCCATGCCAGCCCCTCCCCGCAGGGCCGGCTGAGCTCACCCCCCACCCCCGTGAAAAAAGAATCCGTGATGTGTAGCGAGACACTGTAATAAATAAAGGAATTAAAAAAAAAAAAGAAAGAAAATATAAAAACTTCAGGCAAAAATAAATGAGGACAGGCTTACCAGTTTCCACCTAAGAAAAGCATTTTTAGGAGTTAATATTGATTATAGGGCAAAACATTATTCAAAAATATTGTAGCTTCAGTGTAGAATAACACCAGAAATAGAATGGGGAAATAGTGTAATTTCCGTTGAAGTGTGGCTTTTAGAAAACTACATCATGATCATGGTATCTCCCCTGCCAGGTAAGTATAGAAGAAAACTACATCAATTGAGGTTGTCTCTCAAAAAATAAAATTGGACATGGTGGTACACACCTGAAACCAGCACTCTGAGGTAGGAGGCTGAAGTAGGAGGATCACATTAATGATTTAGCAAGACCCTGTCTCAGAAACAGGCCAGGAAGGTAACTCACTGCAAAGGCCTCAGGTTCAGTTCCTAGTACTGCAAAAATAAATATAGTAAAATAATAATAATTAATTTAAATAATTTAAATACTTAACATTAAATAATAAGAACAGCTAAGAATGGCCAGAAAAATATAGCCAAATGGTCAGGACATAAAGCATTGCCAAGAAAATTACATAAAAGAGTATGCACACTAGGGCCGGGGATATAGCTCAGTGGTGCAGCGCCTGCCTAGCAAGTGTAAAGTCCAGAGTTCAATTCTTGGTACCAAAAAAGAAAATAGTAAAAATAAGACCGAAAAAAGTTCCTTTGGAAGAGTATGCACACTAGCCAGACCTCTGACATAATGAAAAGTGCAAACAAGTTGACATTGGTCGCCTGTGCCAACTACCTGAAATGTATACTGTTACTCCAGTAACCCCAGCTTCTGGGCGGGACTCGCCAGCTAATGCATTCTCTTCTGCAAGAGCCGCCAGCCCTCTGCATCCTCTGGTTCATTTCTGTGTGTGCAGAGGCCAGCCTTCTTCTCCTTCCTCCTCCGGCAGTCTGTTGTTGTGCTCCCTACGTGCACATTGCACTAGCGCCTCAGATGCTTTGCCCTTTGAGTCATTCATCATCACATGAATCACAGGCAGTTTTCATAAACAATGAAAGTTAGGTGATTTGGATTTCATTCTCACCCTGAGCATTTCCAGGCCTGCCTTCAGTGACAATCTTTAATTCTTTTTTTCTCAGGATGGAGATTTTTCTGTCTGTTCTGTAGGTTATTTCCGTATCTGGGTGTTTTTTTTTTTTCTTCTATCTACTTTCAGGTTCTCTAATTTTAGTTTTCTGCTCTTTGGTTTAACCTGTGTGTTTAGTAGTGCACAGGAAACACTTCTTGTACAAGGTACTGGTGCTGCAGTGTTAAGGCAGAGGTTAGAGGACTGTCACAATGGCTGTTAAAAGAGGCCAATGGAAAGTGTTGAAAGAGAGGATGTTCTGGAGAGATGCTTAGACAGGTAGTTCCCAAATATGATTGTGAATCAGTGTCATAACGTTTTCTTTAATGAGGCAAATTTGTGAGCGCTACCTATAATACCTTCTTTACTTAAATTTCTGAAAGCTTAGATGCATATGGAAAGATTCTTGGACTATTCTATCAAGTCAGCTCAATCGTGTTTATCAGCATCTGGGAACTTGCCTTGGTCCTAACTTCACTTTTTGGATGAAGGAATTGAATTCTTCTTGTCAGCCTAATTCATATCAGACTTACTCTGGGAATTTATTCTCTTGATACTTAGCCCTTCCTTTTTGCCATGTGGTTTCCATTCCATATCATTCACTTAGCTAACAGGCAGTTTTTTTTATTGGTGCACTTTAGATATACATAGTAATCACACTCATCATGGGGAATTTGTACCTCCATGTGGTTTGTTGTGCTGCTTTTTTTCCATTCTCCTCCTCTCCCTTCAGTCTCCCTTTTTATTTATAAAAGGTTTGTTTCCATTTATTCCTTCTGTTCTTTTTCTTCTTGTCCCTCCTCCCCCCTCTCTTGTTCTTCTCATTTGAACACTTTCTTCCCCTTTTTCAATATCCATATATATTTTGGTCCTTATTTATACTTTTGTTTTCTCACACCAGAGAAACCACTTGATATTTACACACGTGTCTATTTTATTTTACTTAGAAGTATGGTCTCAAGGTGCCTTGATTTACCTAGAAATGTCTGAAGCTCATACTCTTTATGGCTGAATGTAGTAGTCCACTGTATTTTTTAAAACCCCACATATTACTTATCGATTCATTGGTTGATGGACATTTGGGCTATTTCCAAGGATTAGCTATTACAAACTGTGCCACTGTTAGCATGGGTGTGCATACATCACTGTGGTATGATGATTTTAATTTTTTTGAGAAGATATCAAGAAGGGGAATAGCTGGGTCAAATAAAATTTTCTTTTTTTTTTGAGGAATCTCTACACTGATTTTCATAGTGGTTGTACCACTTTACACTCCTACCAACAGTGCAGAAGGGTTTTCCTCACAGCTTTACCAGCATTTGTTATTGATTGATTTCTCAATAATAGCCATTCTTCCTGAAGCTGGCTCCTGGCTGAGGCTGGAACCTAGCTTGTTCAGCCTGTAGCACTCTGTGTGCCTGTTGCTGGCTTCAACTTGGCTCCCTGGTCCCTTGCTGACTTGAACTCCAGGCTCATCCTGACACTGGTAGCTGCTAGATGGAATTGCTTTCAGTGGTTCTGAGTTCTGAGCTCAGTTGGCCCTTCTCCAAGATGGCTACCAGCCAATCACCCTCTTCTGGGGGACATCTGAACCCAAATGACTCAGTAACCACTGCAGTCTGCTGTGACCACTGCTCCATTCCACTGGTGTGTCTCACTGGCATCCCCAGGGAGATTTCTCATTGAATACTTACTTCATTAGATTATTTGGTCTAAGAATGTCTTACTACTAAGCAAAACTGCCTGTCACCTTGTTCTTCATTGGAGTCTCTCTCTTCACTCTACCCATGGGCTTCAGTGCTTGCTTTCAACCTTTTCTGGGTCCCAGAGATCTACTTCTCTCCTCTTTCTTATGTTGCTATTTTCCAGTGTCTGGACACCAAATCTCAGAGAGGCTTTCTCTGCTACTCTCCACTCCACCATCTTTCTGGAAGTCCTCCAGTCAGTTGTCTAGTGCCCTTTGGAGTAGGGTGCCATTTCCTCCAGAGGAGGCTGTATTAAAACCATAGTTGGGCAGACAACACTGGAACTAGTGTCTGGGTTTCTCTGGCTCTCTTGTTTTCTGTGTTTGTAATCAAGGGTAGGTTTGTGGCAAATCTTGCTAGTTTCCTCACTTATAAAACGTGGATAATTTCAGAGATTGACTTGTTTTCCAAGATACTTTTTATATTTAAGAGACCCCCCCCCTTTTTTTTTTGTGCAGAACTGGGTATTGAATTCAGGCCCTTGTGCTTGCCAGGGAAGTGCTTATTCCACTGAGCCATCTCCCTGGCCCCAAAGGGGTCCTTTTTGTTATAACCTAGAGCCATAAAAGATACATTTGGGATTAGGTTTAGCTAATTAGAATGTTAAAAAGTATGAACAACCTGAAGCCTTACACGAGGGAGAGTTCATGCTGTCTTCCATTGAGGAGACTGAGAGATGAGCCATATGAAGTGCAGGGCTAAGGATGGCTTCATGATGATACAAACCTGGACTTGATCGCTCTTGCTGCTCAGCCATTTTTCTTTGCTCCATCATTCCCAAGCTCAGACAGCTGCTGCTCTACCAGTCAGCATGTACAATAGCCACCAGGAAAGATTGACATAGAGGAGAGATTGTGTTCCTCTCAGAAGGGCTCCTCCCCAAGTTGTATACCAGATGTGCGTAGGACATCATTGGCCAGTGTTCCGATTACATGACATAGAAATCTGGACATGTCCCTTTTCTGGCTGGCCATAGCCCTAGCTAAGAAGTGAAGGTTTTGCTAGGCCTGTTGGTGCACAGATATAATCCCAGCACTCTGGGAGGCTGAGGCAGGAGGATTGCAAATTTGTATGCAGTCCAGGCAACTTCATGACTTAGTAAGACCATGGCTCAAAATTAAAAAATGAAAAAGACTAAGTATGTAGCACAGTGTGAAGGCCCTGGGGTCAATCTTCAGTGCCTTCAAAAACAGTAAAGATGACAGTTCCATAGAAAATGAGTGTGGATATTAGCCTCTGTTCTGCCATATTAATTATGCATTTTAATGTCTCTGAATTCATTTAGGTTATACAGATTTTAAAGAATCAGAACCCAAGTAAGACTTGTTCTTTGCTAGGAAGGGAGATATCACATTGAAGACTTACTTCATCAGATTATTTAGTATAAGAATATCTTACTAAGCAAAACATGGTTATAGCTCATTAACATATTTTTGCATGAATGTAGCTACTTTTCAGTAGACCTGATTTATCACTTATCTTTTTTACTTAAATTCTTTTTAGCTTCTAAGGGAAATAGGTAGAAATGAAGGACATTTTATCTCAATCACCTACTTTTTGGAGATACTATATCATACATGTTCAATAAAGGGTAGCCACATTATTATTAATCATTATTGACATAAGTATAATACATTTTATTACCAAAGCTCCTTACAATTTAAGAATTATAGTTGATTCTGGTTTTCAGTTATTTCAGAGGTGAATGGACTGATAAATTTTGCTTTTTTGCTTTGTTTTAAACATGAACCTCTTTTATTGTTTTAAAATCCTAGTTCTCAATTTTGAGCCATATGGACTCTCCTTTTCCTCATCTGGTTTCACTGGACGACAGTCTCCTGCTGGCATTTCTCTTGGTTCAGACATATCTGGGAACAGTGCTGAGACAGGGCTGAAAGAGTAAGTTCCTTTCTCATGAAAATTGGTGACATGGGGGCGGTGTTTAAATGCCTCAGCACTCCAGGTGCTCTTATTGTTGAGTTCAGTTATGAGCTGACTGCACTATTAGCTAGTGGAACCACGTTGGCATGGGCTCTTGGGATTGTATTGGTGAGGGTTGTCTGCTTCTCCCCAGCTCCTCTGAGTCTCTCTTTTGCTCTTTACTCTCCTGCTGCCGTGAGGGTGAGTAGCTGTCCTCCTGTGCTCCCCTGCATCCACCATTTCTGCTTTGGGTTGGCCAGTGATGGACCAAACCCACTAGGAACTGAGAGCCAAGTAACCATCTCCTTCTCTAAGTTGTGGGTGCTGGGTACTCTATCCTAGTAACAAGAAAGGGAACTAATACACATCTTGGGTCATTTCTAGACTCCTGCTGCAACCAGTTGCAGAGATTTCTGTATCGCATGGCCAGGAGTAATCACAACAACCCCCCTACTTCTCTGGTCCTAAGTTTTTCCACTGGCCAGCTTTTCCATTGCAGAGACAGAATGCCTGGTACTGGCATGTTCAAGGGGGAGAGGTTCAATTTGGCTTATGGTTTCAGAAGGTTTTGCCCTTGGCTGGCTGCTTTGAGGCAGGCAGAGCTTGTTGGAAAGAGCTGGCTGAAGAAAGTCTCCCTCAACTCATGGCAGTCAGTCTGGAAGCAGAGAAGAGGAAAGAGCCAGGGGGAAGGTGAAGGACAGGTGGGGTCCTCAGTGCCATGGTCTTGTGACTCACCAGAAACACAGAAGCCTGCTTGCTCTTCTCCTGGGCACCTCGCAAGCTGTCAGGCTGACTACCACGGTTCAGCTCACAAGTAATAGTTACAGCATCATTATCACCACTTGGCGTCTGCATCCACCAAATGAAATCAGTGATGATTCTGAATTGTTTGGGTCCATGTACTGATACATGATTGTACAGTAATGAAAGGATCTATTGCTTATAATGTGCTTTATGTAAAAGTTCAAGATGAGGGGACGGGGAGATGGCTCAGTAGAATAAGCACTTCCCTGGCAAGCACAAGGGCCTGAGTTCAATCCCTGCTTCTGCCAAAAAAAAAAAAAAAAAGTTCAAGGTGTTTTATGGCATAGCATTGTTGGACTAAATGTGATCAAATCCCAAAGATGACAGCTTTGAAGGATATTTAAATTTTAAGTTTCCTTAGTCATTAAGAAATCTGTCACTTTATTTCATTAAAGCTGTCCAGTGAGAGTTATAAAAATTTTTATCAGAAAAATGACAAGTAGATTGACAACATAAAGTGATAACTTGTTCAGTGCCATGGGTGGAAGTTCTCCTTCTTGCTCTGTTTTCCCTGCTCTGTTTGCATCCTTATTTTCTTTGCCAGACATTTAATTTCAGTGCTCCCAGCATGGAAGAGATGTAGTTTGTGAATGTGTAATAGTGCAGATGACAGCAATTAAGTGTCCAAAACAGGGAACAAAGGAGCAGGGGAAGCAGAGACAGGAACCTCCGAAGCCCAGGGAGGAGCTTCCACAATATTTTAAAAAAAATAATTAAAAAATTTCTTTCCTCTGTGTTTGCAGTACATGGTGATTACACTTGTCACAGGGCCTTGGTGTATGCACATATCGCAACTTCTTTCTACATCACGTGGCCCCTTATCCCTCATCCCCTCCCCTTGTCAGGCCTCCACGATAAGTCCTGTCCTTGGAGGACTACCATTGGCCAGGAGTGCTGAGGAGTAGAGTAGTGTGTGCTGGCTCATTGTGATGTAGAACTTAAGGTCTGAGTGTAAAATTTGAAAGAGCCCCCTTGGCACACTTTACTGCTCATTAGGGGCCTGTGTGGTGCTTGGCAGGTGAGTCACAATAGGGGCGCAGCTCTGCTTCTCCAGTGTGGCAAGGGGAGGCAGGCTAGCAGCGCACCTTCCTCCCTGTCTGTTTCAGGGAAGGAAACCCCTACCACTTGGCTCCCCAGCTCAGGCAGGCATTGCTAGAATGGAGCTGAGAAACATCCCTAGTCTTCCCAAATTACTTGTCAGAATTTATGTCTGTGTGTGAATGTTTATTGTCTTGATTAAAAACAACACAAAGGCTTGCTATAAAAAGCCATGTGTTCTATATTAATCTTGTTAGAACCCAGGTATATATGCTTAATATTTTTTAAAAATT
>PVKA01010468.1:21990-64417 GCA_004027165.1 Ctenomys sociabilis
TTTTTTTAAAGTAAAACAACACAGATCAGCAGTCCACAATAGAAGCAGGTTATCCACAAGTGGTTGACTTGAGCCATTCACAGCTTATTATATTAATATAACTTTATATACCTCCATTTTTATGCTTTTCTGCTGGATGGTTAAGACCGAGTTAAAGTAAGACCTATATAACAAAAAATGTAACTTTTGTATCAGATAAGTTTAGTCAGGTACCATCAGGGTTTATCCTGTAACCCTGTACTGCTCTTTGTAGATCCCTTGTCAGCGTCAGCTATATGATTAATATTTAAAAAATATTCCTTTACAAAGTTTTGTGTTGTTCAGAGGCATACTTGGTGTTTATAATGGCCTATGTTGCTCTTCAGGTATTTCCTCCCTTTTTGGACTTCTATATATAATTTATAATGGAAAATTTATTTTGATAAAAAATATGCAGTGAAATCATAGGGAGAAATGTTTAAATAGTTTGAGGCTCCTTTTGACTCCTCTCCTGTTTGCCTGCCAAAGCTGGCATTGAGTTTGCAGTGGATGAGGGTGGAAGCTGCCCTTACCACCCACAGCTGAGGAAGGGGAGGAAGAGAAGGCTGCCACTGCTCCCCCAGAGTTGTCAACGAGTTGGCCCAAGCTAAGCGGCTGCAGAGAGCTTTGTAGTTCTGTCCTTAGCCCTGGTGTGTCTCCCCTGGAGGGACTTGGACCTGGCTATGGGAGGTTCCCCACTCCCTGCAGCTGACAGTCCTGGGCCAGGCTGAAAGGTAATATTTCCTAGCCCATCAGCGTGGGGACTGTAGGGAGCAGTCAAATAGCTGCTTGCCCTCACCCCCTGAGGTTAGCATTCCAGTCCTTTATCAGTAATGAACCAGTTCCCAGTAGGACTTTATTAACATTCAAATTTCCATCACCTACTTTACTACTTTCCAGCGCTAATTCTTTACTCAGTATGAAGTATAACTGCCTGTTTGGCTTTATACAAAAAATCAAATTGATCACGATTCTGACTGGTTAGAAGGGGATAATTGTCTGTACAAATAGTTTTGAATTTACCCTATTTAGTAGGGTGTGTGTGTGTGTGTGTGTGTGTGTGTGTGTGTGTGTGTGTGTGTTATTGGGAATTGAATCAGGGCCTTGCACATACATAGAAAGTATTCTACCACTGAGCTACATCTCCAGCCCTTCTTTTGAGATAGGGTCTTGCTAAATTTGCTCAGGCTAATCTGAAATTTGTGGTCCTTCTGCCTCAGCCTTTGAAGTAGCTAGGATTCTAGGCATATGTGCCTTCACACCCAGCTTGTGGTATAAATTTAAAAGTGCTGCTTTGAACCTTGGCAGGAATGCTTAAATGAGGCAATTGGGACAAGGCAGTCCTTCACTTTTGTTTTTTAGTAGCTCTTCTTTGCCTTCCAGTTTGACTGAGGTCTGATCTGCAAAGAAGTGTATGTATTTGTGTTTGTGGTCTACAGCATGATGTTTTGACATGTGTTTACATTGTGATGTGATCACCACAGTCAATCAAACATAATTTTTACATAAAGACAATGAGAAAGTCTTGGGCTGTTTCATCCCATGTTTGTGATTGTATTAGTCACTGCAGAGTCACGGCTGTTAGCTTTTAGGGTGACATTAGGTGAGTCCATATTCTGTGTTGGGTCCTGGAGCTTTTGCCTGGCTGCCTTGGCCTTAGGGTTGGCCACTTGGCTCTTAGTACTTTAGGTGTTTTCATCTTAGTTATAAAAAAAATGCTTACACCTCTTGCTTTTTCCTAAAATCTTTTCCTTTCTTTCCTCTCTTGTTCTCCCTCCTTCCCCCAGTCATGTTAGTAAAAGAGAATAACAAGATTCATTTAGGTATATTATATATGCATGTCACTTACTTGATTATTTCATCCCTGTTATCTGCTCTACCTTTCTGCACTCCTCTCCCAATCTCCTATCTCCTTCCTCAGCTCTAAAAGTCTACCATCTAGTTTGTTGTCCATCCATCCATCCTTCTTTTTCTTTCCTTTTTCCTTCTTTCCTTTCTTTTTCTTCCTTCCTTCCTTGCTTTGCCTTGCTTTCCTTTCCTTTCCTTTCCTTTCCTTTCCTTTCCTTTCCTTTCCTTTCCTTTCCTTTCCTTTCCTTTCCTTTCCTTTCCTTTCCTTCCTCCTTCCCACCTTCCTTCTTTCTTGTCTGTAGCATGCTCATATAAAATATGTACCACATAACTCTCTGAGACTGGCTTTTTTCATTTCACATGATGGTCTCATTACATCTCCACCAAAACCTTTTTTCTTTTCCAGACCAAGCCTCACTTCACATTTATTAAAGTACATTTATAATAGTTTGAAATGTAGTGTTCACATTCAGAAGACCTTTTAGATTAAGTATACGTTTATACATAGAAGTATACTTGAATGATTTCTTTTGCCTTCAACAGGATTATATTAAATGACTTTATGTTCATGAACTATTATTTAAAGAACTTAGGGTTTTTGTTGGTTTGTTTTACAGTATTGGGGGTTGAACTGGGGGCCTTTGTTCTAGATTACATCTCCACACCTTTTTTTTCCTTAGTTGCCCAGCCTGGGCTTGAATTTTGCAGTCCTTGTGCTTTGGTTGCCCAGAGTGTTAGGATTATACATATGCACCACCATGCCCAGCTGTGAATTTAGATTTAATCCCTTTATCTTGCTAAGAAACTTGAATCATTTCTGATCTTTATCCCATCAGAATTAATGATAAAGTTAAAAAAAATCAATGGAGGAAAGACAATTGATAATAGTTCTTTTAGTATACCCTATCCAAGCAATTAAATGAAAATTAAATGATCTTTGATTTTTAACTTCAAATCCTGACACCTAAGTCTGGCTAGAGAGCAGGGGAGCTTGGCTATATCTGTAGTACAGTCTGCTGAGCGAGGTTTGCTTCTGGTGGATGATGCATGTGGAAGCCGTCTCCAGGGGCCCAGCCATGCTGTGGAAAGAAGGCCACCACACAGGAATCACGGGTGGCATGTAAACTGGAATAATGTCTGCATCCATCTCTGTAGGACAAATAGCTTGAAGCTTGACGGTGTAAAGAAACTCTGGGGGAAGGAGGGCTACCTTCCCAAGAAGGAGAGCAAGGCTGGAGATGAGACTGAGTCCCTGCCTGCTCCTCTGGAGAGCTCCGTGGCAGAGAACATAGACCAGGCTGGAATGAAAAGGGACCAAGCTCAAGTCCTGGTGCAGTCGAGAGAGGAGAAAGAAAAACAGCTGTTGGCATCATCATTGTTTGTTGGGCTAGGAACAGAAAGCCCAATTAATTTGGTAAGTAGTTTATGTTGTAACCCAAAAATCAAAAACTGGGCTCAACTTAAAAGCGCTTTATTTAGCTAAGCTCAGTGGTGGCACCCACTCTGGTCTCCAAGAGGGTGTGTGCCGTGGTGGGGAGGGACAAGGGTTTTTAAAGCTGAAAACCACAAAGTGAATGGTCTTGCAGCCTGAGAGAAGTTCAGCAGGGGGTCAGGAATCAAAGCAATCATAAGAACAAAGGGTTGGTTACATTCTTTTAGCAGATAGGTACAATTTTAGAACAAGCAATTAAAATTTGTATTAATCACAGATTGGACATATTGTGTGGTTTTGCAATTTAATAATGAATAGTTATCATGGAAACTTATTGAGCTACATAACAACACAGTGGTGACTTACTGAGTTATATAACAACACAATGGTGACTGGATGCAAAATGGAGTTATATTTAATGATTAATATTTAATCATTAAATTATATTTAATGATTGAAACTGAGGTTATAACAGAAACTTACAGAGTTGTATAACAAAATAGCTGCTCTAGTTACAAAATGGAGACAGTTACACAGGTTATAACAGTTTACTCTTCCAAGAATCTGTGTCCTGTTTGTGCAGAACACCAACTTCTTTCAAAAGCTTCTTGCTGCCCTGTGCATATCTGGTGAAAAGTGGCTTCCTAGCTCTTTCCTAACCTTGTGTTCCAGCCTCAGAGCCACCAGTGACACCGTTTAGGTCCTCCTAGGAGCAGATCTGGTCAGCTAGAGTCAGCTAGGGCAGGGTCCACAGAAAGTCATAGGTACGACTAAAGCCCTGCACACACCTCTGGGTGTGTGGGGCAGGTGAAGAGGGCTCTTCAGCATTGATAGCAGGCAGTATTGGCATCGTTGTGGGAGGAGTGTGTCTCAAAATGGTTTTTTTAGTAGTGAAAAATAGGCATCAGTTTCTTTCAATGTCTAAGGAGAAATGGTATGTAAATTTTTATTATTCAGCCTCTAAAAATGACCACTACTATATTGTAAAATGGAAAATGCTTATTAATGCATAGACTATGAAATCACAGTTATTATAGATGAATTAAAATAGTTTGATCATTTCTGTATTTGAGGGTAACAAACTTCTCTAGAAATTTTTTTTCTTTTTAATTTTAGGGAATACAGTAGTGTTCAGAGTCTCACTACTTGATCGGACTTGTAGTGATTCTTCTGTTTACAGCCTCCCAATTATAGGTGGGCACCACCTATAGGGGATTATAGGTGGGTACCACCACACCCAGTCTCAATTGCTGACTCAGCATGCCCCAGGGGGCGGGGTTGTCATGGTAGGCCTAGGGATTGAATCCCCAGACCCTGTGCCTGCTTGCAGGCACTTTAATCTGCTGAGATATTTGGCTGGCTCTGGAAAATATTTTTCGAAGTTAAGTTTTTCTATTTCTCACTGTTTTTAATTTTTTTTTTTTTCTTCTTCAGGGAATTGAACTTTATGATCTTGCACTTGCCACGCAGGTGCTGTGCCACTGAGCTAAATTCTCAGCCCTCTCACTGTTTTTAATTTGTCTGATTCTGTATTTTAGTATGTGAAATATAGCAAGTTTTATAATTGTTCATGACTGACTTTTTACCTATTTCTTTTTCTGACCTTTTTTTTTATTACTTATTTATTTATGACAGAACTGGGGATTGAACTCTGGCCCTTGCACTTTCCAGGGAAGCACTTATTCCACTGAGCCATCTCCCTGGCCCCATGACCTTGTTTTTAAAGAGAAATAAGGTTTAGTGAATAGTTCAAAGTTAAGGGGGCTGAGGAGATGGCTCAGTGGAGTAAGCACTTGCCTGACAAGGGCCTGAGTTCAATCCCCAGTTCTGGAAAAAAAAAAAAAAAAGTTAAGTAGTTGTCAGAATTTGGGGGCTTAACATTTTATTCGTCTCCAATTCTGTGTCAATCTTGCATAATAGATGGAATTTTAGCAAGTTGCTCATTTGGGAAGAATGTTTAAAACTCATGACTAGTAAAATAATTTCTTTTTCTACTTTTGTCTTATTTTTTTTAGCTAGGCAAAGCAGACACTGTCTCTCACAAGTTCAGAAGAAAATCCAAAGCCAAGGATGCCAAAAGTGGAGACACAGCCAGTGTCCAGAATCTGACCTGTTCCTCTCTTAGTTCTCTGTCAAACAAGACTTATAAAGAAAACAACTACTTGGCTACTGTACAGGACAGAGCAAGCACAGAAGCAAAGGATCTTCCTCTCAGCTCAGAACTTTTGGATCCAGAGTCTCTCCCAGAGCTACCTTTGGTTGGGAAGCTCTCTGATTGCAGCCTGTCTGTGCCTCCTTTGTTTGCTGATAGCGACATGGAAGTTTTTCACCCTCCTTTGTCTTCTGCAGCTTCTGCATCTGCTGTGGCTCCAGTGACTGCAGAAATCACCTTAGCCACCTCCTTTTTGGAAGAAAGTGCTGAGGATGAGTTCTCTGGTGATGTGGAGGTCTGCAGTGATGAAACCGTGACTGTGTCTTCTTACAAACTCTGGAAGGACGACTGTTTGCTGATGGGCTGGTCAGTTGCTACTGATAGTGGCTCTGAGTTGCAGAGCGCAAACTTAGACATTTTTCCTGCAGAAAATTTCAAGGTAAGGTTTTCAATGAATAAATTTTTATTTCTGTTCTTTTTTTTGTATTTAGAACAGTGTGTATAGGGGTATACCAGGTCTCACTGCGTAGATCAGACTTGTAGTGATCCTCCTGTTTACAGCCTCCTAAGAACTGGGATTGCAGGTACATACCACCACGCCCAATCTCAGTTGATGTCTCAGTGTGCTCTGGGGGCAGGGCCGGTGCTGCAGACCCAGGGATTGAACTCCTGGCCCCTGTGTCTGCCTAAGCAGGTGCTTTAATCTGCTGAGCTATTTGTCCAGCCCTCATTTCTACTTTTAAGTGGACAGCGATACTAAGTGTTTGTGCTGTTTGTTCTTTTGATCATTTAGAAGTTTCTCATATCTTACCTCTTTAAATAAAATTTTTATTATTGTAAGCAGAGAAAATTATTTAAAAAAGACCATCAGACACAGTAGCACTTGTACTAGGGGAGGTTGATCGTGGGTTTCGGAGGAGCACAGTACAGAACGAGGCGCTTGGCTCTCCCTGCTGCCTGCCTGTCTTGCTTCTGTAACTCCTGAGCTGCATTACATGCTAAAGCTATTAAAACTGCTTTGTGCCTCAGTTTCCTCTTGTTTAAATGGCAACATTGATAGTGTGTGCCTGTTACAGTGAGGTTTAAGAATTAATATCTGCAAGATGCTTTTAGCGGTACGTGGTATGTGATAACTGTTGTTTTACTGCTATTTTGGTGTATATTTTGCATTCTCTTCTTACCCTCTTTAAATGTCTTGTTACTCTTTTCATAGCACTAAAACTAAATTTTCAAATTATTTAACAAAACCAATTGGCACATCAAGGAGTGAGACTGCTGAAGGATAAATATGTACCCTATCTGCTGACTTTTCTCCCATTGCTTTAGTGTTCTCATGAATGCTCGGATGAGTTTTGTTTGCTCCCTGCCTGCAAGGCTACCATTTTTGGAAGTGTACCTGCCTGCAGTGTTTCCTGGATGACCTTGGTTGAGTTATGTGACCAGCATACCTGTGTTCCATCAAAATGACAGTTTCTTCGTGGAACTTAAAAAATTAAGGCAAAGCCAACCCAATTGCCTGACCTTTAGCATCAACGCTTGAGTGAGGCCAGACAGTATGAGTGCAGGGTGCCTGTACTGTTATTGTGCTTTAAACTCTGCTGATTTCAAATCTGGTGCAGGGACTGGAGCTGCAGCTCGGTAGACCAGTGCTTGACCAGCATGCCTGGTGCCCTGAGTTGCATCCCCAGCACCACACACACACACACACACACACACACACACACACACACACACACACATGCCCTCATGCCAACCAAGATCAAGAGCCACCAGAAGAGAATTTAATAATCTTAGAACAACAAATCTGCACATAGGCTTTAACTATAATACCATTTGAACATAATTTTGGCCTGTATCATACTTATTAATTATGTGTGCTGGTGAATTTTATATTGGTTATCTTCATAATGTCCTTAGTAGCTTCTCAGGTTTGTGTGATTTTGTACCACTTTAGTATCTTTATTTTTATTTTTTGGCCGAACTGGGGATTGAACTCAGGCCCTAGCGCTTGCCAGGCAAGCGCTTATTCTACTGAGCCATCTCTTTGCCGCCCGCCCCCTCTTTAGTATCTTTATGACTTTTATTTTCAGATCAGTGAGCAACCTGGATACTGTTTGCCTGTGACAGAAGCAGGAAGCACCAGATCATTTCAGTATAGCCTGCAGCTGGAAAGGCCTTTCACAGAAGAGATTCTCTCTGGGTCTGTCTGTTATCAGTTGGTGGATACCCATGCTGTTCAGCTGGAATTTTCTGTGAACTTATCGCTATTAGACTTCATTAGGTAAATATTTTTGCATATTAATTTCATCATTATTTTAGCAGATATTATTAGACTTTTCTCAAGACAGAGACAGTCTGCTGTGTGCTAAGATATGTAACAGTTAAATCTTAGTCCCTACCTTCAGAGAACCTCCAGGTCAGGCAGGAGACCTTGAATGATCACATTAAATACACATATAATTATGAATTATGGTGTGATGAGGAGGGAAATGGTATAATGAGATCCTGTATCATGAGACCTGATTGGGCTGAGGTTGATGGTGATCTGCAGAAACTTCTGAAAGCAGTGCTTCAGTATTTGAAGAAATGAGATGACTTCAAAGGTTCTCAGGTCCTTTGAAGCTCTGTTTCCTTAGTGTTTTGTTTTATTTTACTCAAATTCTATTAAGCACCTAGATATGTAAGAAAATTACTTAAAATTGTTATTAAATTTTGTTAAATGTGCAGTATTTGGCATGTTAGACGCTGCAATGTTATCAAAATAATTGCAAACAATTTTTTTTACTCTTTTCATTTACTTTTATAAATGTATAGTACTATATTTGAACAGTTTTTAAAACAAAGGCTGCCTATACCCAGAGAACAAATACCTGTGAATACTTGCAGTCTTTTTCTATCTAGGCCACTAATGTTTCAATACTAGAATTTTTACTTGGAGTCTAAGGTCTTTTAGTAAAAACATGTCTATTGTACTGGCAGTCGTATTTATGCCTGTTGTCCTGTTAATCTAAATTTTACAGGGCTAGGGAGATGGCTCAGTAGAATAAAAGCTTCCCTGGCAAGTACAAGGGCCTGAGTTCAATCCCCAGTTCTACAAAAAAAAAAAATTAACCATCTTGGATTCTGTCCTCTGAAGGTCTAATCCATGGTGAGCATTAGTGATCTGATGAAACTATCATATGTAATACAAACAGTTGCTTTGTGCATATATTAAAATCCTCTTTGTCTTTAAAATATTTTTTCTTGGGGCCAGGGAGATGGCTCATTGGAATAAGCACTTGCCTAGCAAGTGCAGGGGCCTGAGTTCAATTCCTGGTTCCTCAAAAAAAAAAAAATTATATATATATACATATATATATATGTATATATATATATGTATATGTATATATATATGTATATATATATGCTAAAATATTTTTTCTTGATTATGAAATCAGTATATAGTTATAAAAATCAAATACTATAGAAAAATGTCAGTATAATAGCAGATTTCCCTATTAATTCTAACCTGTGAGGTACCCAATGTTAGCTATTTGATCTTTAGTCTCCTAGCTATTTTTAAAATACTGTATATTTGTTAAAATTTTATCAGTATGATTTATCTAAGGTGCTGGGTTTTTCTTCATATTCTTTTACATGACTTTGATAGAAAAATCTCATCCTCAAATCTTAAATATACATGAAAGAAAAGTTCTGTATTACATTTTAATGAATCATGAAACAGCTTGGTAAAATCTTTCTGGAATGACTAACACCCAGAAAGAGAGAACCTAGTGATTTATTGAGAAGTCAAATAGCAATTTAATAACAGCTCCTGCTTTCACTGTTTTCATCAGGTGGGAATATGGCAATATTCTAATCACATTTGGTTATAAATAATAAACTTTGTGGTATCTGTATTTATAGCAGTTATATTCTATTTCCACAAGTCATTAGAAATGTGTTTGTTGAGAATTATTTCATGCTTATGGATATAAATCTAATTTTAAAAATTATTTTCAGGCCATTAAAGATTTCAACTGAAGACTTTGGTAAACTGTGGTTATCCTTTGCGAATGATGTGAAGCAAAATATAAAATTATCAGAACCTCAAGCTGCTCTGCCTTCTGCCCTAAAAACGCTGCAACAGAAACTGAGGCTTTATGTGGTTGACGTTCGAGGTTGGTGGCATTCTGCAGAGGCACCCTGTGTCCTGGGCGCTTCACTTGGGGCACCTCCTCCCTGTCAGAGCGCAGAGCAGACATCAGGCGCGTTCGTTAGAATGCAGCTTCCTGTGATGAATGTCTCAGATGAGTGTGCTTTTCAGACCACTTAAGTAATTTTTAAATTGAGTCCATGTGACATAGAGTATGTCATTGTAACTTTTATTTTTATTTATTTATTTTTATATATTTAGTTCAGAGTTTATAGGGTTTCACTACACGGATTGGACTTGTAGTGATCCTCCTGTTCTCAGCCTTGCAAGTGCTAGGATTACAGGCACACACCACCACACCCAGTCTCAGTGTGCCCCAGGGGCAGGGCTGGCACTATACACCTGCAATCGAACCCCAGTCACCATGTCTGCCTAAGTAGGCACTTTAATCTGCTGAGCCATTTGGCCAGCCCTTGTAACTACTTTTAAAGATAGTGACAGTAAGTACATTCATATGGTGCTATCTTTCCCATCAGAATTTTCCATCCTCCCCAATTCAAACTCTTAACCTGTTAAAAGCTTATTCCCCACTTCCCCTTTTTCCTCCTTGCCTCGCACCATTCTGCTTTTGTCTCTGTGTCACAGTAGGTACCTTGCGTCAGTAGAGTTGCTCAGTATCTGTCCTTTCCAGCCAGGCTAGTTTCACTCAACATAATGTCTTCAAGGCTATCCCTATTGTACTATGTGTCAGTTTCTTCTTCAATCTACATATTCCACTCTAAGAATAACTACCTTTTTTTAAAAAAAAAATCATTTATTTATTTATTTGTTACAGTGTCTCATTATGCAGCTCAAACTCATAGTGATTCTCCTGTCTCAGCCTTAGTTCTCCCCAGTGCTGAGATTACAGGCGTGTACCACTATTCCCAGTTCAGTGGCTGACACAGTGCGTCTGGGGTCTCAGGGCTAGCACAACATGTGGTACTGGGGTTGGAATCTGGGCCCTTGGATTTGCCAAGCAGGCGCTTAGACTGTTGAGCTATCTCTGCAGCCCATGACTACCTTTTAATCATGCATTTATCTGTGGTGGACACTTGAGCTTTTTTACTTTTTGGCTATGCTATAATGCTGCTGTGAACATGGACGTGACATATCCATTTGCATCCTGCTTTCGGTTCTTTTGGTTGCATACCCATTTGGACTTATTGGAACATATATTAACTCCTTATTTAATTTTTTTGAGAAATCACCATATTTTCATAACAACTAGATTTTACATTGCCATGAGCAATATTCAGGGGTTGCAGTTTCTTCACATCTTCATCAGCTTTTTGGGGAATGGCCTTGCTAGTGGGAGTAAAGTGTAGCTCACTGTAGATTTTTTTTTTCGGAACTGGGATTGAACTCAGGCCTTTGCGCTTGCCAGGGAAGTGCTTATTCCACTGAGCCATCTCCCCTGTCCCTCACTGTAGATTTGATTTGCATTTCGCTTGTAGCAAGGTTATGTGCTTATTGGCCATTTGTGTATCTTCCTGGAGAAATGCCCATTGAAGTCCTTCTGTATTTAAAGAGCATTTGTCGATCTAATAAAAGCATTTATGATAGCTATTCCCAATATCATTTATTTTTGTGGCCAGCTCAACCTACCCTGAGAGTGGGGCTGGTGTAGCATGTGGTGCCGGGGATTGAACCCCAGTTCCTACGTATCTGCCTAAGCTTACCTAAGTAGGTACTTTAGACCACTGAGCTATCTCTCTAGCCCCAAGTCCTTCTGTGTTAAAGTTTTCATTTTTGTTTTACTACAGGCAGTGAAGGGCTGTTGGCCTGTCGGCTGCTCCCGTCCACCTCCTGCTTACTGCATTGCCGTGTTCATGCTGATGGATTAGCACTGTGGTTCAGGTCCTCCTGCCCTGCTCTTCCAGACTGTTTATCGTATCAGTGTCAAAAGGCCCTCGAGGGATCCTAGCAGATTCTGCTGGAATCTGTCCAGATAAATGGTTTATACAGATAAACTTATTTACCAAAGTTAAAGAACTCATGGTACTTCTCATAAAAATGGGGATTATTACAAATTGCGACTTAATGTGTTTTCTTTTAGATTCTTGGTCAAGAACAATCCCCAGGAAAAGTTATCCCTACACTTCTACTCAGGATTGTACAGTACGTTTGGGTCCATAAAAGTGACCTAAGCTAAATGTTATAAAATGCTAATAATTTATATTAGCATAAAGTATAGAGGTACTTATATAGGAGTACTTTAGTATAGAGGTAATGAAAATATCTATTTTGTTATAAATAATTTTATAGCAAGTTTACTTTAGTACTAGCTAATTTGTAATAAAGACAAGATTCAGTTCTCTGTATTAATGAAGGGGAGACATGAGATTGATAATCCCAAACCTAGCTGTTTCTTGGCTTTGGGATGCAGTGTGTTGTGGTAGTAAGGCAGTCCTCTCAGTTACGTTTCGCTTGGATGACTGTTGGCCTAAGTTGGCATAACACACATCAGCAGCGGTAGGGCATGCACAGGCATACTGGACATGGGGGGTTCAGTCTGTGCTGTTTTCACTGTGGATAATTTCTTATACATAATTCCAGGTAATTTGGCTATAAAATTTACCTGTTTTCTGTTTTTAACACTTAAAATGAATCACTGTAGTCTTACTTAAACTAGAACATTTGCAACATATTTCTCTATAGAAATAGCCCCCCCTGAGAAAGCACACAAATAAAAAAGGGCTTTCGGTGTGACTGGTATCTTAGCCAGTTAGCACTTAGGTTGTTTGCCTAATTGAAATTTGTTCTAGTGTCTTCATGTTCAGCTTATCCTCCCTGGTCTGGGAGTCTGTCCTCATTCAGCTGGAGCAGCAACCAGCCACATGTGTGCAGGCTCTGCAGCAAACCTGCCGCTGTGTGTGCATGGCCTCTGTCAGAATCATGGTCAATAAGAGAAGAGGTTATGGCTAATCTGAGAGATGGACCAAAATCTGAAAATTTTACCTTAACTAGTGCAGTATTTTATAAAACCTTATGGTGCTGCCGACAGTAGTTCTTATTTTATTTTATTTTTTTCTGGTGTCACCATGGAGACAGGGTAACTCCATGGGAAGGTATTGTGCTCCGTGCTGGTGGATCAGTGCTGCTGTTCACCTGAGTTGTGCTTCTAGATCCTGCCTCACTCCTACCTGATGCCAACCCAGGGCCCGCTGTGTGGTCAGGCATGTGCAGAACACAAATAGAAGGGTTGTTTTTTGGATTAATTTTAGGTTATTTTAAAAATGTAATGTTTTGTTAATTTTATTCCTACAAACATGCAGAGAAGCTTGCTGAAAGTATGGCTGGATCTTCTTGTGTCTTGGAAGGTCAGGCTCAGGCTGAGTCCTCTCAGCAGTGTGGAGGGCCCTTCTGACCCTGCACAGCTAGCTTCTCCACCTCCTCCATGCCTGCCTGTCTAGTGTCCCCCTAACTTGTCCAACCCTGTGATCCTCTGAAGGCAGAGAGGATAGGCTTGTGCTCTGGTGTGGATGGTATCCAGATGTGGGTGGCATGGATCTATGAGGGACCACAGGGCAAGCTTGTGAGTGGCAGCAACAGGTGGCATGAGACGCACCTGGCATGCAGAGCTGTCCAGGGGTGAGAGTGTGCATTGGTACTAGGTGTAGAGATAGGAGCACAGTTCTTGGTTGGCCACAGAGAACATGGATTCACTTTGGCTGTCTCTGAAGTCTCTGAACCCACTAATCAAAAGTAGGGTACCAGGATACTATTGAAATGTAGAGTATGTATAATTTTTATATTTTTATGATTTTAGAAGCAAGTATCTGAGAATAGATATGAAAGAATTCTAGGTCAGTCTGTGGTCTGCCTAGTCTCACCAAATGTGTTATGTTCTAACAGACATCGTGGGCCTGTTCTGGGTCACAGGGGTCCTGGGGGAGGTGGCAGTCTGTGGACAGACAGGTGGACAGACTTGGTCTCCTGGCCACCTCAGTCAGGGACACTCAGCTGGGTGAATTTTGTGCCTAGTGTCTTTGCCGAGTGTGGAACTGTGGAGGAATAGGACCACAGGAGAGCTGTAGGAGCAGGCAGAGGAGGTGTTCAGGGCCCCCCAGAGTGGTCCAGGTGGCACAGGAGCTGAAAGAGCCCTTAGTTCCTGCTGCAGAGGCAACATGGGAGAGCCGAGCTGTGACCCAGCTGAGTATCTGAGGGTGCTCAGGATGCCAGGGAGCTCCTTCAGCAGTACGATGTTGTCAGCTGCCAAACAGTTGTGGTAAAAGTGCAGTATTTTCTTTTTTTTTTTTTAATTTCATGCCAGTAATATTTTTCAAATGTTGATGTAGTTGTTTTTTTTTTTTTTTATGGACACAAAAATGGTGTTCGTCTCAAGATTGTGAGCCTTGGACAGTGCACTGAAGTCATACTGTGTCTTAAGGTGTTGTGTTATGTTAAAATGTTAGAAAAAAATGCAACCAAGTGACACTTTAACAGGCATTTATTACCTTACATGGAAGTTGAATTCTGTAATTTGAATATGTTCAGTTAAACATATAATAAATACAGTGATCTATACTTTTCTTTGGTCTATATGGTCTTTATTATTTAAGTAGCCAAATAACTACCAATCATAATTGATACAGGGATTATGGGCATGCACCACCATGTCCAGCTAGGATACCAGTTCCCTGTGACAGTCAGAACTTTGTGGCCTTCACATTACTATCTGCAGATGACAAAGCAGAGCAGTCTGAGGAGAGTTGTGTTCCTGTAATGCTTCTCTGCATGCCTTGTGATACAAGAATCCCGGTAAGTCCGATAGAAACTGAGTGATTGGGGCCTGGGAGATAGCTCAGTAGAATAAGTGCTTGCCTGGCAAGTACAAGGGCCTGAGTTCAATTCCCAGTTCTGCCAAAAAGAAAAGAAACTGAATGACCGAATCACCTAGTGTCCTGGATGTCTCTTCGCTGTGCATCTTGGAACATATAGCTGGGTCAGAAGCAGCCTCAACCCCACTGATGTGTACCTCTCCCTGGCTTCAGTCTATAGCAGGAGAATGGTTCTGAGATATTGGTGTACCAGTAAAAGGCTTAATTCATCACACCCACTGTAGCAAATGGAAAGAAAGGGGCCTGGGGAGGAGGGGTTGCCTTTACAGGGCCAGCATTAATAATTTTCCCTTAGTTATTCCGTAGTATGTTTCCAGGAGGAGAGGTAGAGCTTTCTTTCTTTCTTTTTTTTTTTTTTTGGTCTTTTTGAGACAGGGTCTCACTATGCAGTTCAGGCTGGCCTTAAACTCACTTTGTACCTCAGGCTGGTCTCGAACTCACAACAATCCTCCTGCCTCAGCCTCCCGAGTGCTGGGATTACAGGCCTGCGCCACCACACCCGGCGAGGTAGAGCTTTCTATGGTTAGGAGCCACGTGTGAGACTGTGGGTAGAACTTTGACAAGGGTACTCATTGCTTCCCTGTGGTATGGTGCAGAATATTTTCATTGGCTTAAAAACCCTCCAAGGTGTGCTTATGAATCTCCTCCACTGATTTTTTTTTTTTTTTACTGTTTCCATAGTTTTGCCTTTTTCACATGGCATATCATTGGAATCATATAGGATATAACCTTTTCAAATTGTCTTTCACTTATAGTATGTACTTCGGTTCCTTCCACGTTTGTTCATGGCTTCATAGTTCCTCTTTTTATACTGAAAGTTGCATTGTTGGGTAAACCACAGCCTTTTTATCCATTTGTTTGTAGGGAGCGCTTTTGGTTGCTTCCACATTTTGGTTATTTTGAATAAAGCTGCTACAAAAGTGGAGCCTAGTTTTTTATTTGGGTGTGCCAACTTCCTGGGGAAGTGCTAAGGAGCATGACTGTTGCCTGTATGCTGTGAGTATATTTAGTTTTGTAAGATGTTTCGAGACTCCTTCTGCAGTGTCTGCACCATTTTGCATTCCCTCCCCTGCCAACTTGCATGAGTGTTGCTGTGTCTTCACCAGCATTTGGTAATGTCATGCTCTGGCTTTTGGACATTCTAACTGTTCAGTGATAGGCCATCTTATTTTGTGATTCCTTCATAATATATGGTGTCACATAACTTTTTAGTGCCAATTTAGGACCTATCTTCTATGTCATCTCCTAGGTTGTCCTCTAGGAGCTTTACAGCTCTGGGTTTGTGTCTGTGGCCCATTTGGAGTTAATTGTTGTGAAGTGTGTAAGGTCTATGTATAGGTTTGTTTTGCTTTTGGCACGTGGATGGCCAGTTGGCTCCACATTGATCTCATCTGCTTATTAAAATAATTTGGCCACACTTATGTTGGTCTCCTTTGAGTCTCTCATGTCTCACTGCCTTGCATCCCTATCTTGAAACCTATTAAATCATACTATGTCCGTCCGTCCATCCATCTATCTATCTATCTATCTATCTATCTATCTATCTATCTATCTATCTATCTATCTATCTATCTATCTATCTATCTTATCTATGTAATGAATGAATGGCTAGCAAGACATTTCTAGTTAAAACGAGTCGTTATGGGCCAGGTAATACTCAGGGATTGCTAATAGTAGTCTGCTTATAGCGCTATCTCCAAAAAGTAAAGAAAAACTATCTGGTTTTTGATCTCAGACTGTGGCAAGGGGTTCTAGTGAAATAGCCTGTGATGATCTGTACCATTTGGGAGAAGAAGCAAGGCTGCCTGACAAACCTTTGCCAGCCTAAAATCTGATAATGTCCACACCACTCCAGAGATCTCTGGCAAATTCAGTGCGGCAAGAGGAATAGACTGAAAGAGGGGGCTTTTCCGTGGAGAGTAGGTGTCCACAGATCTAAAGGAGCTTGTTCTTGGATAAAAAGCAGTGAACAATTGATCCATCCTTTAAAGATAGGGAGCCAATGAATGTGCTGAAATAGATGTACTGACCAAATCATCCTCACTTATTTCTTTTAAAAGTGAGCTCTGTGGTAATGGGTGGGACAGCTGTAGAGCAGTAAGGTCAGTAGCTTCGGGGCAGTTAGCAAAGAGCAGGGCCCAAGCTCCAGGAAGGAGTTGCTCTAAAGGAAATGTGTGTTCATCACAGGGCAAATGTCTTAGAACAATTGTGCTGGGTTTGAACCAGAGCCCCCCACCTCCACTCCACCAACCTTTTCATTTTTTTTATTTTTATTTTTATGAGCAGAATAGATTTATTGAGAGAAAGAAAGTTCCTGTCCAAGAAAGGGACAGGAGGTGGGCAAAGCATGAACAACCATAGCAATGGGCAAAGACATATATATAAACATTTGCAACAGAGGTTTGTTACCTAAGACCCAATTCAGAATTTATGAAAGAAAAGCAAACTCATACTCCGTCCAATGATCTTGGTGGAACTCTCCAAAATGATACAGGGAGAAAAACTGACCTGACCTGTATGAGTTCATGTTCTCTAAAACCGAAGAATGAATTGTAGGAAAAAACCGAGATTATGAGCAAAATAGATTTATTGAGAGAAAGAAAGCTCCTGTCCAAGAGAGGGACAGGAGGGGGGCCCGAGAGGGTAGTTCCCCCACTCTTTTCATTAAGAGGCAGGATCTGGGCCAGTTGCTCTGGCTGGCCTCAAACTTTTGATCCGTGGGCCTCAGCCCTAGAGTGCTGGGATTATGGGTGTGTGTCGTGTGTTGGCAGGAAACTTCTAGCATCCTAGGTTGGAAGGCACCTAAGAGGTGGAGCTCAGAGGACCCTGACAACAAAGCCTGTGGTCTGGATACTGAGCATAGGTGGGCCTGTGTGTGGGCAAAGTGTGGATGCTGTGGAGCATCATGAGTGCTCTGGAGCACTGTGAGCAATGAAAACATGGTGGGTGCTTGTAAGTGGCCACACTGTAGGCTTCTTTTAAACTATTTTCCTAAGTGGATGAGTTTTTTTCCTCTCCTAAAACATTAAATTGCCAAGGCCACGAAAGTGGCTGGCTTCAGGATGTTTTTCCCTGAGAGTTTGGCAGGACATATGCTGGCTGGATTTTTTAGTGAGAGAAAAATGCTTAGAAATCACTTTTAAGTGTATGTCTCTCCTACCCACAATATTGTGCAGTAAGTGGGGGGCACTGGGTCTGCGTGGCTGCCACATCCCTGATGAAGCTAAGGACAAAGCCAGTCACTTGATCAGGCTGGCTCCTGTACTGATGATGCATAGCGAAGTTTAAAGCTTTATTGTCCAAAATCTTAGTTGACTGATAGTGGTTCATGAGGATTAGCAGAATAATTACTGTGAGTTATGGGAAAGATGAAACGAGTTGACTCCAAATATGGACTTGTCTTCATCTGTAGACA
This sequence comes from Ctenomys sociabilis, assembly GCA_004027165.1. NCBI lineage: Eukaryota > Metazoa > Chordata > Mammalia > Rodentia > Ctenomyidae > Ctenomys > Ctenomys sociabilis. The sequence continues at coordinate 39,874 of PVKA01010468.1, forward strand.
CAGAATCCTTGGAATCCTGACATACCTAGGTTTTCATAAATAAAGCCATCAAACATTGCTTTGTTAAAAAAAGGGGATACAAAGGAAGGACCATTCTGTATTTGTATATACAGAATAGTTAGGATAAATATGCAGCTACTTTCACATAATTCTATGAGAAGAAAGATTTGCACTAATAGTGTTTGGACAGGATATCCTGTCTGCTCCTTTTACTATGGATAACCACTAGAAAGATAACAATGTTAAAAGTATTAATTATTGAAACTGTCCTATAAATCAGCTTTGAAATAAAAAAGATAGGTATATAGCTACATTCTCTTAATTCAATGAATAGAGGGATCTGCTCTAATAGTGTTTGTAAATAGAATATCATGTCTGCACCTTGTACAACAAATAACCACTAAGAAAACAATATACAAAGTATTATTGAATCTGTCCTAATTTGATTTGAAACTGTCTCATTGCTGTTTGTTCAATAAAATTATGGAAAAATAAAAAAAAATCGCTATACTGTACGGCTTAGGCTGACCTTGAACTCAATCTTCTTGCCTCAGTTTCCTTAGTTCTGAGACAAGAGACATGCCACCATGTGTGGCTCCTTTTCAGTTTCATAGTGGTGGCTTTTAAAATGCAAACAAGCTTTGTGCAGTGTTTTCATAAAATCCAACACATATGTTGAATGAATTGTGCTTTGGTTGTTGTATCTAAGAAATCTATGCCCAAACCAAAATCAAGAAAATGTTCTCTTGGAGCTTGGGAGATAGCTCAGTGCTCTAAGCATCTGCTGGCAAGCACAAGGACCTGGATTCAATCCCAGGTACTGAATGCTGTCTTGGCCCCCGTGCTGTGTTGGCCCCTGAAACTGGGTGTGGTGGCACACTCCTGTAATCCCACTGCTGGGGAAGCTGAGACAGGATGATTGCTGTGAGCGTGAACTACTTAGTGAGACTCTGTACCAAATAAATAAATAAAAGATTAAAAAAAATTGCTTTGTTAATCATGAGGACATTGAATGCCACTTACATTTCCTATGATAGCTGTTGCCATGAATAAAAGTAGCCTGATTGGAAATGCCTAAATCACAATAATTTTGTAAACATTTCTATTACGAAAATTTTAGATAAAAGTAAACAGTAATAAGATGAGCCCTTTATGCCATTATCCACCTTCCGTAGCTTCTAGCATTTTGCCATTCTGACCTCTACCTCCTCTTCCGCTGTCTTCATTTCTTCACTGCTGAGCCATGATACCCACAGTTTAAAGGAGGAGAGGTTTATTTTGGCTCATTGCTTTCAGAGATTTCAGTCCATGGTCAGTAGGCACTGCAGTAGAAGTGCCTAGCATGAAGGAAAGCTGCTCACATTATGGTGGCCCAGAAGCAGGGAGCAGTGAGGGAATGGGGGGAGATGCGCCCTTCCAGGCCATGCTCCCAGCGACTGCCTCTTCTGACCAGGCCCCACCTCACTGCATCTCCCTCCTTCATAATCCAAACACAAGACTTTTGTGACTTTTATATCCAGACCATAATACTTTCTCATCCCTAGATTTTTTTTTTTTAAGCTTATTTATATACATTTGTCTTGGTTACTTTTCTTTTATTGTTTGGACAAAATACTTGATGCCCAGAATTAAGGAAGGAAAGGTTTATTTAGCTTACAGTTTGTAGAGGTTTCAACCATACTGGCCCCAAGGCAGAATGGCACATGGCAGAGGTCAGCAGTTCGTGTAAGTGGAAAAGAACAAAACAGCCAGAACAGAAAGGGAGGAGCTGCAGGAGTGGGAGAAGGCAAGCCTCTCTCCCATCCTCATACTGCATTCAGGTTGTCACCCCAAGGCAAGTGTAACACTCACAACTGTAATCCCAGCATTGGACTACGAATTAATTACAAACTCAGAAGCCTACCCCCTGACAACATGAGGCTTTGGGGGGACAACTACACACAAACCAACACTGAAATGTAGAAACTTTTCGGCTTTCCTCTGTGAGGTAGATACACCCATACAGCACACAGCTGTAGTAAGCCATGAACTATTTCTGCTACCCCAGGAACTTCCTCTAGGCAGACTCTGATTCTCACCACTCTGCCCAAAGGCAGATTTTTTTTTTCTCTCACTATACTTTAGTTTTGCTTGTTCTAGAACTTCATGTAAATGTAGTCATTCAGAATGTAATGTTTTATATAGAGCTCTATTTTAAAAATCCATTTTTATGCCTATGAGATTTGTCTGTATTTATCAGTTGTGTAGAAAGACTGATAACCTAAGAGGAATAACTTGCAGATAAATGTGATGTTGATGTACAGGAGGAGTGTTGCTGAGATACTTCTTAGCTTGGGACACATTATTCTGGTATGTTCACATGTGTTTTCTCTATCCATTAATATACCTTCAGCATCAAGAACTAGGTTAACATGGGAATAATGAACAGAATAGTTGAGTTGTGTGATTTATGAATAAAATTAGGAGATGCAAGACTGGCAATGCATGGTCAGAAAAAATAGGAATCCACTTGAATGAAAGGATCCTGTGGGATGATTATGATCAGGCTCAGCCTTCATAATATTTGAAATTTTCATTATACATCTAGGATTATACATCATACATCCAGCCTAGCCAATGTAAAAAACTTGTAGACAATACAGACTTTAAAACTGTTCCAGCCATATCCTATGGTGAGAAATAATCTTGCACACTATGACCTGGTTTATTTTTTATATAGGTGAAATAAAAATTATATAAGACATCTAATGAATACATACTGTCATGCTCTTTGATATTTTCTATGCTGACCTAGTCTGTTAAAATGAGAGAAAAATAAAAAAAAAGGCAGGTTGCAAGCTACTAAATCAATGACATGATCTGGTGATGGGTTGTGACTTGTACATAGAAAAAACACTGACTTTCATCTAGAATGATAATCCTTCAAGTCTTAACTTAGAAATTCACAGTAGCATCACCAAAATGGCAAAGTAGAATTCTCTGGGCTTTACTCTTCCATAGAGAAAACCATCTTTCTGTCCATGACAACATTACTACCTAGAATATCCACAGTACAAAACTAAAGTGCTGATGATTCATTGGGCTTCAGAGCAAAAAAACCCATGAGCAGATAAGAAGGAAAACAGATATACTGTATCCATGACTTTCTGCCCCCAAGTCATCAGCAGATACTACAGTAATGAGAAACCTCTTCAGGCAAACAGCCTCAACCCCTTCCCCTCCCCATACTGGGGACTGCACTCAAGCCATGCCCTGCACAGCGCTGCAGCTCTAGCAGCCCTATTCCCATTTTTAGTTGAGAGGTTTTTTACTAAATTGTTAAGTTTCCCAGGTTGGGCTCAAACTCATGATCCTCCTGTGTTGGCATCCCAGAGAACTAGGATTATAAACATGCATCACTGTGCCTGGCTAGATTAATGGTCTCTAAGCTGCAAAACAGATCACCCCTTGTCAGTAGCTTCCCCACTATTGTGGATTCCTTAACAGGAAAAGCATACTTACTTTAGTTCATGAGATAAACACAGGATTCTGACCACTGGGTACTATATTTTGGCTAGGCTCTAAAGCAAGGTAGCAGATACATTCCACCAGTCCTCCATGTGGGAGTCTCAGGCTGGCAGCTCTGCATAGTCTGGATGCACCCATAGAAGCCCAAGCAGGCTCATCCAAGTCAGACATCTTGCAAAATTTAAAATTGCTGTGTGATCTTCCATAAACCTGGGCTTGGGTACCATCTAGTGCTGAAAAAGAGGCAGTAACATCGAGTTAAGAGAATTCAATAATCAGTCTGCACTGGACACTTAGACAGATATAACCTTAAACAGGTGGACATAAATCCAATGATAAAGAGCAGAATAGATACCTAATTCCTAAATATGAAGACATAGAGGAATATCCATGAGCTTCAAGAGCTCATAGGGAGCCATGACTTCAATCACATAGAAGAAATAAGGAGCCAGTGACTTATCCCTGTTACATGGAAAAAGTTTTAGATCAAGAATTTAAAGTAGTTGTTTGGAGGAAACTTAACAAACAGAAGCAAACACAGAAGAGCAATTCAGACATTTTCCAGAGTTCAAAACTGTCAAGAATGGAATAAATACAATGAAGAGCCTCAACAACAGAACTAGAAAAGAAACAATCAGTGAGCTTGAAGCCTCACTGAAAGTACACAGGCAAGAAGAAAGAGTGAAGTGAAGCAAAGATAGCATACAGGGTACTGAGCACAACATCAAGAGAATAGACCTAAGAGTCATTGCAATTCAAGAGAAACCTGTAAAATAGTAAAAGGGTAGAAAGTATTTAAGGAAATAATATCAGAAAACTTCAAACCTGGATAAATATTTCTATCAAAGTAAGAAAGATCAGAGGTCAACAAACATATTCAACCCAAATATCACTGCCCTGTTAGATATAGGGGTCAGAAAGTAGCAAAGGAAATAACATAAGAAGTTCACATAGCAGACTCAACACTGGATGTCCTGGAGCAGATGTTGCAGGCCAGGAAAAAGTGGGATGACATATTCAGAGTGCCAGAGGGAAGAAAACTCAGCCAATAGTGCTGTATTCATCAAAGCTAGCACTCAGAAACGAGAGATTCTTTCCCAGGAAAAGCTGAGGGAGTTCATCGCCACAAGATCTGTCCTGTTAGAGATGCTACGGGAAGTTCTCCAAACTGGGAAAGGGTACTGAGGTGTGAGAAGACAATATTTGAATATGTGAGATGGATTGGTAGAAGTGAGTTTCAGAGAGTTCACAGTACTCCTATCCAGTAACCCTGTGATATAATCCAATTATTTGTTTAACATGAAGACAGAAGACAAGCTATTCAAAGGATTATAACTATTATAACTTGTCAAGGGATAGGAAATACAAGAAGATGGAAATTATGACACTAAAATTCAGTATGTTTATGGGGGAATGGAGGTAATGTGTTGTTTTATTGTTTGTTCCTTTGTAGTCAAAGTTGCTATTTAGAGTAACTTATTATAACTATTTTTTTTTTTTTGTAACTATCAGGATAACCCACAAAGCAAAAGGTTGCAGTATATTCACTAAAAGTAAAATGCGAAGAATCAAAACTTGTGAAAAATTAGATAAGTGCAAGGAGGGCAGCATGATAGGAAGAAAATAAACAATTAGGTGAAACATCTAGAAAAGTAATGAAATGGCAGTAGGCAAGTCACTACTTCTCATTACCTTGAGTGTAGTTGATTAGTTTCTCTAGTTAAAAGGCTTAGAGTTTCTGAATGAGTAAAAATAAGAGTCAACTATCATGCATAGACTGAAAGTGAAAGGATAGAAAAAATATGCAAATACAAATCAGTAAAACCCAGCAAGAGTAGCTGTACTTGCATTAGGTAAAATAGATTCTAACTCAAAAACTGTAAAAAGATCAATCCATGAGGATGTAACAATTATTGATGTACTCAAAACTGAACACCAATATATGTAAAGCACATATTGATAGATCCAAAGGAGGAAACAGACAGTTGAACAGTAGCAGAGGACATCCACACTCCTGTTGCTAAGTTATGAACAGGTCATCTACACAGAAACCTAACAACAGAACTTCTAAGTAGCATTCTAGAACAAGTAGCCCTGACAGACATTTACAAGATGTTCCATCCAATAGCTGAAAAACACATGTTGTTCTTAACAGTACAGAGACATACTCAGGGACCATAAGTTGATCCACAAAACAAGCCTCAACAAATTAAAACCTGGAATCATACCAAGTAACTTTTCTGACCATAACAGAGTGAAGTTAGAACTTACTAATGGAAGAAAGGTAGGAACCACGCAAATACATGGAATGAAATAAATACTCCAAAGTGACCCATATGTCAACAAAGACAATAAAAAAGAAATTTAAACCTTTCTTGAGACAAGTGAAAATTGATACACAAAGTACCTATGTGACACAGCAAAAGAAGCCTTAAGAAAAATGTTGCTAGCAATAAACTCCTGCATCAAATAAGCAGAGGAATCACAAATAAACATTGCACCCTAAGGGACTAGGATGACAAAAACAAATCCAAAACTAGTAGAAAGGGGCCAGGGAAATGGCTCAGTAGAATAAGCGTTTCCCCTGATATCAGAAGCTAAGCAGGGTTGGGCCTGGTTAGCACTTGGATGGGAGAATAAGTGCTTCCCTGGCAAGCTCAAGGGCCAGAATTCAATCCCCAGTTCTGCAAAAAATAAAAATGAAACAAACAAAACTAGTAGAAAGTAAGAAATGATAAAGACCAGAGACTAAAAAATGAGACAAAACATTAATAAAATACTTGATTTTCAAAAAGTTAAACAAAATTGACAAAACCTTAGCTAGACTGAGAAAAAGACTTATCTCCCTGCCCACTCCCTCTTTTTTAGACAGCTATTTAAATGAATTGATTCTCAAGTAAATTATTTCTTGGTTTAAGAATTATTGTTACTTCGGTGAGTTTCTCTTGTGCAATTGGCTGTAAAACTCCAATGGCCTTTATTCCTGGAAGACCAGGAAGCCACAAGCCATCTCTTGCCCTTCTGGCCCAGTTCCTCCCTCTACCCCCTGGATTTAAGACTTCAGGTTCCTTCCCACCACAGCACTGCAGGACCCCAATGCTGGCCACACTGAGTGGCTCCACAAGGTGAAACCTGCTTATCTTTCCCTCACACCACTTCTTCCTAAGATTCACAATTACTCTGTACCTCTAACGAAATTCAGAAGGCTTCCAAAGAAACGTAATTTGTCACCAGAACAACCAGGAAACCTTTCTGAGGTTTAGCAGGTCAGAAGCTGTTCTATGCTGTGTCATGTGTTTATTTGCAATCTTCCTGCAGTTTTAGAGCACAGATACTATTTTCCTATAGTATTGACAAATAGGCGGAGAAGCTCAAGTGGGTTGGCCTAAGATCACATGGACGGGTAATGGTGGCGTCAGGACTTGCACCAGGCTCTCGTGAGCTCCTTTGAATAGCCTTTGCCTTTTTGCCTATTTCATTTCTCCCTTTTGTCTTCCACACCCTTTGGCGTTGCCAGAGCAGCTGGCCCTCTGGGAGCTCTGCCAGTAAGAGGCTGTCACAACGTCTGCGAGCAGATTGACAAGCCGAAGCCTGTCATAGGCAAGATTCTTCGTTTTCTCCCAGAGACACATTTTGCTTTCTCTTCGTGGTTATGTGTGGAGTTGAAGCCGTTTTTGCTGTCAGAGTCCAGCTAGAAAAGTGAAAATGGAGAGATGATAGCCACTTGTTTATTGTTTTAGACTCATTGGATAATTAGACCAGGCGATTAAATGATGCTGTGATTTATTTGATCTTATTGAAAGCAGGTAGTTGTGAAGCCAAAGGAAAGGTATGATTGACAAGTTTATTGCTGATGGCAGGTCACTGGTATATTTTGAAGTGTTAGAAAAACCATCAGCAGCCACAACAGTAAGGGATGCAGTGCACACCCACAGGCATGCGAGCTCACACATCACCAGATAGTTAACAAAATAAACATGGTTAACATTTCTAACCACTTTATTTATGTATGTGAAGCATTTTTTTCCAAATTAATAAGTTATTTCAGCCACATCAACTGGAGACCCTTTGAATATAACACTTCTCAGTCCAAGTGCCCTGATTGGCCCCCATCAGGCAGAGTGACAAAACCAGACACCAGCTCCTGTCTGGAGCCCTGGAGCAGAGTGCCAAGCAGCAGGAAGCCTGGCGGGCTGAGGCTGGCATGACATCAAAACACAGTTTTACTGCGGGGTCTGGGGTGGCACAGCTGCTAGGCCCAGAAGCCTGCAGAGGAGACAGGGCAGTGCCAGTAATCATGCGAGGCTTCCGTGGTCTCCAGGGACCCACACTAGAAGATCCACATGGAGACTGCAGGGCCAGAGGCAGGGCCTGGAGTGGAGGCTGCGTTCCTCTGTCTCTGCCCCTCCTTAGATCCTTCCTTTCATCCTATGATCACACTTCTGGTCCCGGTGCTGGCAGTGACACCAGCCCTTTGGGAATTGCCAGTCTGGGGAATCACCTGATGACACCTTTCCGAGTGGCCAGGCCCAGTTGGTGTGGGGACGCGGACAGTAAACAAGGCGCTGGGAGGGCCATCCCCTCCGGAAGCTGTGGGGTGTGCATATCCAGGTGCAGGGCCACGCTATTCATACTTAGCCGTCTCTGTTTTCAAGCTACATCACAGGTGGTTTTCTGAAGAATAAGTTTTTAAAATATATCGCAATCTTTTTTTCTTAACATTTCTTACAGTCTTTAAGCTCCATTTTATGGTTAGTGAATCTGAAAGAGCTGGCCCTGTCAGAGCACCACACTGTGCACACGGTCAGCAGCACTATCTGGTGTCTGTCAGCCCCCAAAGAAACACTGTACTCTCAGTGCTTTCTCCAGTTTTCTCTTCTCCCTAGCTCCAGCCAACCGACAGATCCTCTTCCTTCAATCTCCAGGATTTGTCTCTCCTGGCCATTTCAGAGAAATAGACTCGCCCTGTACGTGAATCTTTCAGTCCGAACTCACTCTGCAGAAGAACTCAGAATCTGCCTAGCTCCTGTGGCGCGGTAGTCCTCCAGCGTGTGGATGGCCCAGGTTTCACTTGCCCATTCTGGAGGCAGATATCTGGGGCTGTTGTGAGGACTGCTACTCTCAACATTTATGCGTAAGTTCTTCCAAGAACGCTCCATACATGTTTATTTCCGCTTATAGACTGAGGAGTGGATTTCCTGGATCGAATGGTAGCTTCTGTTTAACTTTCCAAGGAGCTGCTGAGTTGTTTTCCACTGCAACTGCGCCACCATTTTCAAGCCCATTGGGTGAGAGCTTCGATTTCTCTGCCCGAGTTCCAGTGGAATAATAGCTCATGGTGGCTATGGTTTCTGCTTCCTTACTTCCATTTCACATGTTCAAACGTCACATCTTTTAATAAATGTCTATAAAATCCTATGCCCAGGGGCTGGCGAGATAGCTCCACGGTCTAAGCACCTAAGTGCAAGGACCCGACTTTGACTCCGGGTACCACACGCCATGAGGGCCCTGGAACCCCAGGCGTGCCATGCTGGCCACCAAAGCTAGGCGTGGTGGTATAGGCTTGTAATCTGAGTGCTGGAAAGGCTGAGACAGGATTTAAAAAAATATTTAAAGAAAATCCTATGCCCAATTTAAATTACATTCTTTGGTTTTCTTTTAAGTAGTCTATGAGAGTCTTTAGTCTATGAGAGTCTTTATGTATTCTGGATTCTAGACTCTTTAGACTGGTGATTTGAAAATATTTTCCCCTTTCTAAGGTTGTCTTTTCATTATTTTCTTTTTCAAAGAGAACAAAATAATTATAAACAATTCAGAATTTTACTAACAAAATAATAGGAATTCAATCATGGTTGTCATATTGTATATTATTGTCTTCAAATTAATTGTTCAGCTCTTTTCACTTTCTTAATGCTGTCCTTTGCTTAAATCAAGTTTATTTTTTGATTATGTGGTTGGCATCATATCTAAGAAACCACTGCCAAATTCAAGGCCATACACACTTTTGCCTAAATTTCTTTGTAAAGGTTTTATTGTACATTAGGGATTAAACCCATTTGTGTTGACTTCCGTTTATAGTAGAAGGCAGGGGCATAGGCGGGCTCTTTGTTATATGGCTGTCTAGTCCCTGCACCATTTGCTCCAAAGATGATCCTTTCCTCGCTGAATGGCACTGGCAACTTTGCCAAAAGCCAACTGAGCATAAATATGTGTATTTATTATCTGGACTGTCAGTCCTGCTTACTGGCTCGTATGCCTGTCCTCGGTGCCACACACTCTTTATTTATTTATTTATTTTTCCACATACTCTTGATCACTAAGGCTTTGGAGTAACTTCTGAGACTAAGACCTTGTAGGGCCCTCCAACTTGGTACCTTTTCAAGATTGCTTTGGCTACTCTATGCTCTTACAATTTCAGATGATTTTTTCTATAAGCTTTTGCCCATTTCTGGAAAAAAAAAAAAGAGCATTTGTAACTTGGATAAGGATTCCATTGACTCTAGGTCAGTTTGGGGAGTATTGCTATTTCAATAGTCTCAAATCTTTATCAATACAAGACATTTTTATACTTGTTTATGTCTTCTTCAATGTCTTTTACAGTGCTTTGTAGTTTTCAGGGTGCAAACCTTACACTTCTTGGGTTAAACTTTTTTTTTAAATACGTAGACAAATTATGGAATTTTATTTATTCTTTTATATATACACATATTTTTGAAAATAATTTTATTGAGAAACAGCAATGAGACAGTTTCAAAACCAATTAATAGGACAGTTTCAATAATTAATACATTGCATATTGTTGTCTTAGTGGTTACTCATTGTACAAATGCAGATATGATATCCTGCCCACAAATACTATTAGAACAAATCTTTCTGTTCATTGAATTAAGAGAAAGTACCTATATATCTATCCTATTTTCTATATATATATCTTGGGTTAAACTTATTCTTAAGTATTTTATTCTTTTTGATGCTATTGTAAATTTGGTTGTTATTTTAAATTCATTTTTATATTTCTCATTGCTGGAGCACAGAAATGCAATTGTTTTTAGCATATTCATCTTGTAGCCTAGAAAATGCTGGAATCATTTGTTTATTCTGATAGGTTGCTTTTATAGATTCTTTCTAATTTGGGCCTTTCTTTTCCCTAACTGCCCTGACTAGAATTTCCCCTACAAGGTTGAGTAGAAATAGTGAAAGTGGACAGCTTTGTTTAGTTGCCGATTTTAGAGAGCCAGCTGTCAGCCTTTCCCATCAAGAATAATGTTAACAGTGAATTTTTGGTGATTTGTTTTATCAAGGCTTACAGAGTTTCTTGGTCTGTGTTTGTCATGAGCTAGTGCTGGGTTTGGTCTGCTTTCTGTATCTACTGCTAGACACATATGGATAAGAGCATTAAAGCTGATGCTTGGTCTCTCTGTTTGATTTTCCAATTTTTATTTATTTATTTTGGCGGAACTGGGATTGAACTCAAGCCCTTGTGCTTGACAGGCAAGTGCTTATTCCACTGAGCCATCTCCCCAGCCCTGGTCTCTCTAAGAACATTGTATTGGATTTAATTTGGAATGTTGAAACTGCACTGAAACATGTGGCCACAATGTGTTTTACCCAAAAGGAGTCCTTGTTAGGAATTCAGTCTTTTCTGGGGAACTCCTAAAACTTCACTAAGCATGAAGTATTTTTCTGCTGAGAAATTTTCATTTTTTCAGATTAACCACAATTTGGGAAGTTGAACATGAAATAAGATGGGTTCAGAGAAGTCACAGATTGAAAATGGCAGAAGGTGGTTTTGGTGCTTGCGTTTCTGAAGACAGCATCCAAGCAGGCCCTGCTGACTTACTGAGCACCAGAGTCCGGTTCCACATGGAGGAGGGGTCTTCAGGGCTAGGGACCATGTACGGGTAGGCAGTGGAAAGCTAGCAGGAAGGTGATTCTGAGCTCTGGAGAGAGAATGAAAACAGAGGAAAGAGAAGCATGAGGAAAGAAGCAGAAGCAAACCTCAGGCTCGGGGCATCCCACATGTGTCCACGAGACCACCTGAGACCCACAGAGAGCAGTCTGCCCCTGAACTGTGCCAGCAACTGCACCCTGACACCACAGGGGCTGCTTGCTCTGTGGTGAGCCCCTCCAAACGTCCCCAGAGGCCAGTCAGCGTCAAGCGGAGTAACCCATGGAAACCATGCTTTCCAAAGCAGTAAAGTAACCTAAATAGGCGTGCACTGTGTTCACTTATGACTGGTCATTAACACTCACACCAGCAGCTTTATTTCGCTATGAGGAGTTGGCTTCATAGATCTTTGCAGAGTTACAGCACCATAAATGCCTACAAACATCACCTTCCTGGCTTTCCTAATTTTTCTGCTTTGATGCGGGTCTGGTCAATTTTGGAAGTTTTCATTGTAAATACACAAATGTAATGGTAGGGAAAAAAATGAAAACAACAAAATCAGGTCAGCTATCTTATTTAACACGTGACTATTACAGTAGAGTATGAAATGGCAATCCCTCTCGCCCCACCCTCAGTACTGGGGATTGAACTCAGGACCCTGTACTTGGCAGTAAGGTGCTTATTCTATTGAGCTATCTCCCTGGCCCTAGAGTGTGAAATGAGTGGCTGAAGTAAACCTGTTTTTGGTCGTGATGAGGAGGTGATGTTATGGGTAGTGCTGCCGGTGTACAAAAAGGGGTTCCTGGAGAAGGAGTGGAGCAGGCATCTTTCTGATCTCATTGTGTGGGCAGGGATGTACGATCTTATAAGTTACTGAATCCTAAGACGCTAGAGCCCACACCTTTATGTTCAGATAAGTTTGTCTTGGCCCTTTAGGAGTAACAAAAATGCCACTTAAGCTATCAGTGCCCTCCAGCCCGCTTGCAAGGGCACCAGGAAAGCAACTGAACCCCAAAACGGAGCTTGTTCCTATCTCTGTCGGGCAAAAGTCCTCCAGGTGAAAGTGAACAGTGCGGTTCATTAAGGACAGAATTAGGCAGGTAATATTTTGCTTTGTTTTTGTTTGGTTTGCAGGGGTAGGGACCAAAACTAAGGCCTTGTATATGGTAGGTGAGTGCTGTGCCACCTACTAACATCGAACCCCCAACCCCCAAACAAAAACAAAATGTTTTGTGTGGGGGCCAAGGACCAAACCAGGGCCCATGGGGGCCTGCGAGTGCTCTACAGCTGAGCCATGCTCCGCTAAAGGAGGGACTGGAGATAGCCTGGCTATGTCCGCTCACTCCAGGATTTGAAACGCTCTGCCTCAGGTTTGACCTAAGAGTCTTATCGTTCCTGAGCTGGGAATCTCCCTGCTACTAGGATGGTTTCTTTTTTTTTTTTTTTTTTTTTTTTGTCTTTTTGAGACAGGGTCTCACTATGCAGTTCAGGCTGGCCTTAAGCTCACTTTGTAGCTCAGGCTGGTCTCGAACTCACAACAATCCTCCTGCCTCAGCCTCCCCAGTGCTGGGATTACAGGCATGCGCCACCACGCCCGGCTTAGGATGGTTTCTAACTACTGTCAGGGCCTTTGGTTCCCCTTGGTGGCAGGATGGATTTCGGATTGGGGAGGCTCAGCTTTCCACCTTGGGGACTCCCAGGCAGGTCTCAGTTGCTGCCCCATTGCCCACACTGTTTTGGTTCTGGGAGGAAGAGTAGGTGACAGGGGGGTGTTGTCTCGGCATCTCAGCAACCACTTGGGCTCCGGTCGACCTTCTGAGGGCTCCCCGTGTGCTCCCTTCGACTCTGTTCAGGAACATGGAGATGCTGAGAGTGTGAAGGGGCAGTACACAGCGTGCAGAACGCCTATAAGACCAGCTTCCCTGTCTTCCTGGGACCTCGGTCCCTGAAGTCACAATATTTGTCCTTTGTGAAGCAGGGTCTGCCATATAATCTGCTGTGGAAGTCAGCAGCAATAAGATGAATGAAAAAGAAATGGACCCCTCAGTCAAAAAGAAGGAAGCACCATCACCTCACGAGCTTCTCACATATCTAATGTGCAGGTGGCAGTAGCCCCTGGCCCAGCGGCTGCTGGCTCTGAGACCCATCTGCATGACCAGCAGAGAAACTGCTCGTTCTCATCCTGGCTTCAGGGGAAGCTCAGCAGTCTCTGGGCCTTTACAAGGCTCAATTAGTGGACAACAAACAAGGAGCTGGAGTCAGGGATATTCCCAAGAAATGCATCCGGCAGCCCCTGCCAGCACACTCGCTCGCGGGACTCAGGCAGCTTTGCAGTCCGCACATAGGTGCCTCGAGCTCACAGACCACAGCGGGACCAGACCCGCTGCTGTCACAAGCACCCTATTCAAATGCCGCAGACACACTGTTTCTCTAAACACAGAGACTTGAGGCCCCACAGTTTTTATGCTAGAGCAAAAGATTTGGGTCAGAACCAAAGTTTTAAAGACTTTTTTTAATTGAAGTTCAAAGATTCCCTGGCCAGCAGCCAAGCGCGGTCTGAGTTGTTCGCATTTCCTCTGGGAACTCACAGGCCAGCAAGGAAATGGCCAGCATTGATGATGCGGGACACCCAGTCCCCCGGGGGCCTTTTCTCCCTGGGCAGCTCGGAAGCGGGGGAGGAGAGCCGGGAACCCAGTTCCGACAAAGGCCCGCTCACAGCCCGGCCAAACACAGTTCTCCGCCCACACCAGCCGGCCTGGATTAATCCAGCAGGAGGCCTCGCCCAGCAGGGGAGAGACTGCGCGAAATACCACCTCTGCGCCCTGTTTCCTTGATTTTGTCTTTGCTGAGAGACGTTCCCAACTCCCGCGACGTGGAGGAGGAGAGGTCTGTTGGGGCTCAAGTTACAATCTGCGCTCAGCCAGCTCCCAGCAGGGCAGAGGAGCAGAGCACAGGACCGCTGCTCCCGGCATAGGGTGCGGGAAGCAAGAGCCAAGGGAGGCGCAGGAAGGCGGAAACCCCTCCCGGTCACGCCCCAGTGACCCCATCTCCTAATGCAAGTCTGCAGCCCAGGATCCACTCCCTCCTGAAGGTCCTGCCTATGGGGGCGTGAGGCTTGAGGGGGGACGCCCTACCCTGACTCCACCGGGAGTGGTCGAAAGCCCTGCTCCAGCCTCAGAGGCATCCACCGTGTGCGCCAAAGGACCAGAGCTCCATTAAAGTCCTTGGTGGTGTTTAGTTAGGTAGCTTCACACAGTCTTGTTATTTGTAGTTAACGCAGTTGGGAACTTTATCAGCTGGATTTAACTTTTTAAAAGAGAAATAAAAAAGGCTTTTTGGAATTATTTTGGGAGTTAGGAAAGAAGGTGCTTGTGCGTTTATATACTTGTGAATGCACCAGCAGCATGAAGACCCTTTCCTTTCTCAGGAGGTTGATCTTGTTGATAGAGAAATCACATAAAAGCCGAAAACTGTGTGTAATTGATAAAAGGGGTTGGGGAGGGAGGAAGGAGATCCATGAAAGGAAACCGGACTCTGGCTTTCCTGGACAGATGAGTGGGGGTGGAAAGGAATGCTGCAGTCACACAACTAGGGTGGTGTAGGTAGGGTCAGGGAGAAGGCAGGCAGGAGCCCCAAGAGTGTAGCACAGCAGGAAGAAAACTCACTCCCCACCTGAATGCGCAAGGAAGGAGCCAAGTGAAGATCTGCGTCTGGAGCTGGCGAGGTCCTGGTCACCTGAACCCAGCAGCTGGTC
This sequence comes from Ctenomys sociabilis, assembly GCA_004027165.1. Classification (NCBI taxonomy): domain Eukaryota; kingdom Metazoa; phylum Chordata; class Mammalia; order Rodentia; family Ctenomyidae; genus Ctenomys; species Ctenomys sociabilis. Next base: position 55,023 of record PVKA01010468.1, read on the forward strand.
TTCCTCTGCAGGAATACCTGCTGTCGCATGAGATGTATGAGGTCCAGGACAAGGCTTCACTTTTGCATGACCTTACTCGACTCTGGAAGCAGCTGCCCATCCTGTGCTAGCGGACCTGCAACAAGGGCAACTGGTCCCTGGAGGAGGCCCAGGGGCACCCACTGCACCACATGGTGGGGTCTCCAATCCCATTCTTTACTTTCTCTTTTCACTGTTCGTTAGTGCCTTCTCTGAGATGAGGACCTGGTCCCCTGGTTTAGAGTGAGCTTGGATGGAGACAGTAACTTGGTTGGGTGGCCCCAGTCCACTGCAGCTAGGGGAACCAAAGGCACCCATGCTGGGGCCTTGCTCCTGTGTTTCTGTGGCTCTGGCTCCTTCTTCTCCCATGTGGGAACCCCAAGACTGATGCATCTGAACCTTTTAGACCTGTTTCTCCACCAGCCAGAGGAAAAGCATGCCACCTTTCTGCCAACCTCTCTGTCAGGTCCTAGGAGTGATCCTGTTTTTAAATCAGTCCACATTACTTCAGAAGACCTATGGAAAGAAAAGAGCTGAAGAGGGGCTGGGCAAAGAGGATATTGACCATGGGGAGGGACTGTGTTTGTCCTACCTGGGGACACAAAGGTGGTTGTGGAAATTGTATTTCCTGATCAGCATCCAGTGCTTGGCCTTAGAAGAAAAAGTGCAGGCAGTTACCTGAGTTGGTAATTGATTAACAGAGATGAGAAGAGAGAAAAACGCAGCTTCAAGGCGCCTCACAGCCACCTCCCTGAGACCTCACAGCGGCCTCATGGCGGCCTCACAGCAGGACCAGGATGAGCCAGGCCACCTCACCATTGCCACGGTCCCCGGTCCCCGGTCCCCGCAGTGTGCATGTATGGCAGCTGGGGAAACCCAGCTGAGCACCCTGAGGGGGAAACCAGAGAAGCAGTATGGTACCCAGGGTGTACTCTTGGATACAAGGGGCCAGGAAGACAGACTACTTCAGGATGGAAAAAAAGATTCTAAGGGGAATTGAATTTTCTGAGAGCCACAGAATTTTAAATGCAAAGAGCTGCAGTCCTCTGCCCTGGGCTCTGCAAACTTCACTGCCTAGAGCTCACCAGGACTTTTTAACTGGGCAGATCCCCAAGCTGTACCTCAGGAATCTGAATTGGGTGGGGGATGGGACCAAAGTGTCTGCATTTTCAATGGAACTGTGCCCTGTCCCTCGGAATTCTGAGGCAAGTAGCTCAGGTCTATGCTTCGAGGTCCTCTGCCCCCTGCAATGTCCAAATTCTCCAGTCCTTAGCTGTGGCCCCAGCCTCAGCCTCCACCAGGGGGCCTGAGCAGCTGGGCACACTCTGCAGAAGCCCTGCTCCACGGAGTGTTGAGGCCGAACCTGACAGGCAGCACAGTTACTCTCTGTCACTTAGGTGACTCAGGTCTGTGCGCTCTGAATTTGCAGACCAGAGAGCAAACCCAAGGTTGAGACATTCTTATTAGTGCTACTCTGGGGAAAGACCAGCTTCGTATTGCTGACCAGGTCCAAAGGGTAGGGCTGATTGCTACAGGTATCAGCTTTCTTTCTGAGGTGATGAAAATGTGAAAACATTGGTTATGGTTGTGCATACCTGTGAATATATCAAAACCACTGAATTCTGCACTTTAAATATGTCATGTGCATCATATTTCAGTAACAGTGTTAAAGATAAGCTGAGATATCTATAACAAATTTCATGTGTTGGTAGAATGGTTTCTGTAATATATTCTTATTTATTGTTTTTTTGAGAGAGAATCTTGCTATATATTTCAGCTGGCCCTGAACTCACTATGTAGCCCAAACTGGCCTCAAATTCATGGCAGTCCTACCTCAGCCTCCTGAGCGCTGAGATTACAGGCATGAGCAACCGTTATGCCTGGTTCTCTTTTTTTCTGGTACCATGGATCAAACTCAGGACCTTGTGCTTGCCAGGCAAGTGCTTATGCTGCTGAGCTATCTCCTTGGTGCAGCTCTCTCTGAATATGTTTTTAAATGGTTCTGACAGCATCCTAAATATTTGACTCACATCAGTCATGACTTATACATGACTTTGCTTTTGAGTATCTGCTCTGTGCAGAGATGGATTCCTAGAGTAGCCAATCTCAGTGTGAAGTATGTCGCAATACAGGGTCAGACTAATGCAGACCCTGGGTCCCCCATGGGTCAGGTGGTTCTCTGGTGTCTTGATTTTACTTTGCATTTTCTGGCTTATCACTTTTCCACTTTGAAATCCATGAACTTGGATCTGTTTTCAAATTTTCTGAAGAAAACCATTGAAAAGCCATTTGTTAGCCTATTTGGAAACGACAGCCTCCCTGGATAATGAATTGGATTCTCTTCTAAAATCCTGCAGTGCCACAGTGCTCAGGGCTGCTCTCCTGCAGTGCTCAGGGCCTGCTCTCCTGAGTGGAAGGAGCTGGGTCACTGCCTGAGGACAGCTGCGTTCTTCCTTCCTGATGACACAGAGCCCAAGAAGGCGCCCCTGCCTCAGCACAACCTAATTGCTGCTGCTGCTGCTGCTGGGCCTCCACACTGTGCCAACTCTGGCTCTGACCCAGCCCCTTCTTGAGCTGAGAGCCAAACCCCAGACTCCCCATCCTCGGCACTGGTCCAGAAGGCCTCGGCAGTCAGTTACACAGAGCTCCTGGGTGAGCTGCAGGACCCTCTTCTGCATGACCTGCCTCACCCGGTTCTGGAGGGCAGTAGGAAAGGCAAGGCAAGGCATACCACACTGAGCTGCTGTACTGAGCCTCCCTTTCCTGGAATGAGAAGGACTCAGATGCCACACTTCTGAGCACCATGTGCCTCTCTCTCCAGGAACAAGATCCTGGGTCTGGGACCCACACACTCTCTGGAGGCCTGGTCTTCACAGCAGAGGAAGCTGCACAGGGACAAGTGTGGCAGGTACAGCAGATTCTCTTCTCAGCTGATTTCTCCTTTCATCCTTTCCATGGGAATACAGTCTCTGCTGTGTCCAGGCCTGGTCAATCTTTTCCTATGAGGGCCTCTAGGACAGGTCAGTCAATTTTTTGATTTGATTTGTAGCTGATAGTTTTTCTTGGCCAGTTTTCTTCTAGGAGGTGATGGAAGATGCAAGCCCATGGCTCATTCAGTAGAGACTGGTCTGTTCTCTAGGTGCTGGCTCAGCGCCCAGCCGTTGAGCTCCTGTAGGTGGGTCACTATCAAGGGCCAGGGGACACCTATCCTTCACACAGTGCAGCCATGCTTCCCAGGCTGAACACCCATGGACCCCATGCTACATCAGCAGACCCAGCAGACCTAACCTGGGTCTCATTAAGTTACACTCTGTTCTGTCATGTGAGGTGCTCAATTAGTACGAGTGGCATATAAACACAAAGACAAACCCAGATCTGAGAACAGATGGCACAACCCGGCTATAAGGTCACTCCTGCAATGACTCAGAACGCACTTATGTTGGCTTTAACTTTTAAAAGTTGTCTGAATGAAATAGAAATTAAAAACTCCTGTGGAACAAAAGGTCTTCATTCATCTCCCAGCCCCAGAACTGTAGGGATCTGTAGATGCTGTCATGAGAAAGAACAAGAAGAGGCTGAGGCAAGGCCTGGCTGGGGCAGGGGCTCTTGTAGTGGGTCAGATTGCACAAAGGGAACCCACTGATTACTGTGCTGGGATGGAACTGCCTCTGTGACCCTTTTCTCCAAGGCCATTGACATCCCGGGATATTGTTGGACAGCTCCTGCTTGGCCTATAGCTTTATAGCAAGAGCTGGCTTGTTTAGAATTGTCACTGATTGGTTGTGGTCTTGACCTCTGAGGTCATATTGAACTTTTTAAAATCCCCAAAGACACTGGGGGTAGACAGCATGGAGCTCTGATTTTAGCTCCTTTCTTTTTAAATCTAAATGTACTCAAGTTCATCAGAACAGCTGATGAATGTGCTGATTTGCTCCTGAAAAAAAAAAAAAAATACACAGATGGGGAAGAAGGGAGTTTGGAGGAACACAGATGGAGAAGTCTTCTTATTTTGATTTGTCACACAGCAGAGTTCTGGAGTCACTGAGGGGTCAGCAGGGGAAGTGACACAGACACACGAGGACAGATGAAGACCTGGTCACACAGCTGGACCACCGAGACAAGTTGCTCCTGCCACCCCTACTCAGAGACAAGTCACACCCATATTGACTGGCTGGGCCATGCACTGTTCTCTGAAGTGTATATGATGCTTGATTGATAAAGTGATTTTGCATGGTTGCTTCTTCTGAAGTCAGTTTCCTTATAGCAAGGGAGCTCAGTGGACTAAGCACCTGCTTAGGCAAGCACAGGGACTGGGGTTCACTCCCTGGTAGGTACTGCATGCCATGCTGCTCCCCCCCCCCCCAGGTGTGCTGGGCCAGCCACCGAGACCAGGCATGCTGATGTATCCCTGTAATCCTAGCACTAGGGAGGCTGAAGCAAGAGGATCACTATGAGTCCGAGCTGCATAGTAAGACCCTGTACCAAATACATAGAAAAAAAAAAAGAAGAAGAAATTAGTTACTTGTTTCTTATCATTCTTGCAAAATGATAGCCCTTGTTATGGGCATTTCTTGATGCAGATATTCTAACACTGCTTTTGACGTCCTTGATATTGGAAAAGTTTGTGGAGTCCTGAGCCCAGATGGGCATCTACAGAGGACCAGGGGTTTCAGAAGTGCCTGTCAGTCTCTGTCTCATTGTTTCAACCAAAATAGCCATTCAGAGCCATAGAGAGCTGCATGCAGCTGGAGTCCTTGAGATAAAGGAGTATGAATGTTATTGGTCCCTCTTGGTGCTGAAATTGTTATGTAAATATTTGAGAGCTGTAGGCTTTTCAGTTGCCAGATTACAGTCACAGAGTCACAGGTCCCCAAGCCAGTAGTGCGCTTGAAATGTACATACTGGATCAGCATTGGCCCTGTGCTTCTAGCAGAGTGGGGGTGACTTGTGTTTGTGCAGCCCAATGATGACAAACTTGGGGGACACTCAGCTGGCTTATAGCCCATTGCCTCCCCCAGCACGGGAGGCTGAGGCAGCCCATGCTCAGCACTGGCTGAGAGTTGGTGGGAATGTTGATTGTTCCCTGACCAGCACCCTTTGAGCTGGGGACTGCCAGAGCCCGACTTGGCCTTGTTCCTTCATCCCCAGGACTGTGAGCCTGCAGCATCTGGACAGGCTGGGCACCTGCCTTCTGACCCACTAGTCTCACGGGGACAGAGCCCAGTTCCTCCTGTTTCTCTCAGGTCTGGATTCTTGGTAATAGTTCTCCCTAATTTATTTAATGAGAAACAAGATTGCTCCAGAGTGGTTTTGAGCCACATGAGCACATATACGATGACCTCAAGGATGTAGCCTGTGACCATCTGGTTGCTGCTGGGTTGATACCTGGTGGGCAGGGTCAGGAGAGAGCCTGCTGCTCATAGTTGCCACCTCCTCCCAACCCCCACTGCTTTCAATTGGCCAGAACCATCCAGCTCAGAGCTCACCTGAGAGAAAGACTTGGCCATGCCTTCCACAGAGGGAGAAGGGTTGGCTTCACTCTCCCATGTCCCCTGCTGGCCATCCTTCCTGATGACTCAACTGTGCCAGAGACCTGCCCTATACCACATGCCAGGGTGATGGGGACATAGGGATTGGCTGGGGGAAGGCCAGTCTGGGCTCGTTGGGCTTTGGCTTGCACCTACTACAGCCACCTGTGTGCTGCTATGGAGTCTGTGTAAGGGGTGGGGCACAGGAGAGACGGTGGCCTTGGGGTCACTGTAGACCACAGATGCAGGCAAGGGGAGGCCAGGTCTCCTGCTAGGGCCCAGTGCTGTAAGGAAAGGAGCCCACCGGCCCCAGAAGGCTCAGTGATGCTGAAGTGGTGTCCAAGGCTGCAGTGAAACTCAAGGCTGGCTGAGTAGAGGTGGCAGCCTGTATCTGCAGCTGGCTTCTCCGTGAGGACTTAAAGACCGACAACACACTGTGTGCTCCTGGGGCCCTTCTCCTGCAGGTACAGTGCTGACCTCATGTCTTCATTTTCTTTTGCTTTGCAATATTGTTATTCCTGGCACCAAATCTAATTCAGTAATTAAAATTTCAAAGAATGCTTAAGAATCACAACTCCAAGAGGTCTTGTTGGAAGGGTAGATTTGTTTTATTATCAGACTAGAGGAGACAGCACAAAACAACTGTGAAAGGCCAAGAAAGCCAGATGGGGACTCTTCTGCCTGACTGTCCCTATGTTCTGGGATGGAGCCTCCCCGGCCATGTGGGTGACCACCTGGCAGGAGGGGTCTGGCCTGGCTGGCCTGGTTGGTGCTTGAGTGTGGGGGTTCTAGCTGGCCAGGAAACCCTGTCCCCACCCCCATGGACAGATTTCCTACATGCCATCTTATACCTGCACTCCGAGACCCAAACACAGCTCTTGAACAACATGGTTCAATTTGCAGGTGTGCTTTACACCTTCGATTTCCTCTTTGAAGAGAGATTACAAGCCTTCCCTGGTCATTCTGTGACTCTTTTCTTCCATGATGTTCATAGCCGAGATCGAGGTTGAACCCTGTCCACACAGAGGACATCAAGAGCTCCCAGGTGAGCTTTCAAAGCAGGGGACACACATCACCTCCTTCCATCCTCACAACAGCCCTGGGAGGTAGGCGGGTGGGTGTGGTGGGGCCAGGATGGAGGACAGAGATGGGACTGGTGCTGCAGGAGCTGATCACTCTCCTCCAGATCTGGGGCTCCTTCTCTCTGAGATGCCCTAAGTTGACCTTGAGGAGCAAAGCAGCCTCACTGCTTTGAATGAGTTTGTGGGTGCAGGTGATTGGAAGCCCAGACCTCCATGGAAGCAGGGTGGATGCACCTGAGCTCAGCTCAGTGTCGGCATCAGAGGGATGAGTAGGACAGAATACAGACATCAATGACAAGGGTTTCTGCTTGTGGTCTTGATTTGCACTTGGATCAGGCTGGACGATGGGACCTTAAGTTCAGCGGGAGGCGCCACTCAGAGCACCTTCTCATCCAGCAATTTGTTGATGCCTTCACAAATCCTCTTGAGGCTGGGCCTACAGTCTCCGTCCAGGCGATAGAGAGTGGAGAGGAACTCTGCATCGGCAAAGTGGTTGAAGACATGATTGATGCGCCCGTGGGTCCGAGGCGTGAGGTGCCGCCTCACCAGTCCGTGCACCAGGTCCTGGCACTCATGCAGCAGTGTGGAGAGCACATTCCTGTCAAATGTGTACTCGACCTCATAGAAGCTCACCATGGTCATAGCGGTCTGGTTCAGCTTCTTACGGAACTTCTCCACCATGGCGACCTCTTCCTGGTTGAACTGGTTGTTTCGGTAGAGAATCCCAATTTTGATAGCCACCTTGATTAAGTCCTTCATGATCTTGTGGGCTTCTTTCTTGTTATGGGTGTATTCTTTGGTGACTTTGTAGAGCTCATCGAAGATCTCACTGCTGGTATCATCGATCAGCATGTTGGCCACGGTTTTGCTGGCTATTTTGCTCAGGATCTTTTTCTGAGCTTGCAAGGCAAGGCTTTTTGAGCTAAACATATCAGGACCTGCAATAGGGAGAGACATGCAGGAACATGAGAGCTGTGAGCTACGTTTCCCCAAATAAAACACACTAAGCTGAACTTTATTCATAATGCAAAGCCCCACACCATGTCCTACAATTCCCTAGCTAAACCCATGCTGCGTGATGACACCACCCCTCCTCCACATTTGGGGCTGCTCACCCTCTCACCTCCAGACTCATGCACATCCTCTGCAGGAAGAAAACTCTTGGCTCCTGCTAGCCTGTTCTAGGCCCCGTGATGCGTAAGGCCTTCCTGACTCTCTACCAGCTCACAGACAGAGCCTGCAACTGCCGTAACCATGGAAACCACTCAGCTCTGTGAACTATACTGGAATGAACTACAGTGCAATGACAGGGATATATATAGCCCCAGTGTCAATCCCCTTTTCCAGGGAAGTGGGGACATGGGCAACTAGTTGCTCATGGAAGACTCCCTGACTTAAGTGTAAGAACCCATATTTCATTGTGTCTTGATGTGACTCAGCACCTTGGAGATCTTGGAAGTTGGAGGTGTCTTAGAGCCATGATTTGCCCAAAGGCAGCTCTTGTGCTGTGATTGGCATTACCTGTGTGTGTGTTGCTTTATACATCAGTATCAGAAATGGGAGAGAAAAGATCTACCTCACTAATGGCAGAGATGGCAGCAGTGTGTGGGAAATACAGACATTGATAACCAAAGGTCGAAAATGCTTTAGAAAAGCGCAATTCTTTTTTTGCCTTGTTCTTTTGAGATAAGGTCTTGCTATGTAGCACAAGTTGGCCTTGAACTTGCAGTAATTCTCCTGCCTCAAGGCCAGGCGTGGTGGTGCATACCTGTAATCCCAGCACTTAGGAGGCTGTGGCAGGAGGATTATTGTGAGTTCGAGACCAGCCTGAGCTACAAAATGAACTTAAGGCCAGCCTGAACTGCATAGTGACACCCTGTCTCAAAAAGACAAAAAAAAAAAAATCTCCTGCCTCAGCTTCCTGAGTGTTCAGATTATAGGTATGCAATAATGCACCAGACAAGTAGTATTCTAATTGTGAACAGACTTAGGATAACCACAGCTAACTTATTTTTCTGTTATTTTCCCCTTTATGAGTAATAATAAGAATAATATGTTTTTTAAAAGAATGTACACAGTTTGTCTAAATAAGTCTAACAAAGTTATTTCAGCAAATATAGGTAAAAGTTATAAAAATAGCCAGGCCTGCTGGTTCATGCTTGCAATATCAGCACTCTGGGAAGCGGAGGCAGGATGATCCCAAGTTTGAGCCCAGCCTGGGACAACTTAGTGAGACCCTTTCTCAAAATAAAAAAGGCTGGAACTGGAGCTCAATATCAGAGCCCTGGTTCTATCCCCAGTATGAAAAAAATAAAGTAGACATCACTTATAGTTTGTCAGCAGTTTTTCTTCTTTAGAGCACATTAAAGGCAGCTCACTCTCACAGTCTTGAGATTTGATGAAATACTCTTGGAGATCAGCAAGAGGCTGAAGCTGCCATTTACAGTGAACCCCACTGGCCACCAGCACTCCTCACTTCAGTGTGCTTTTATCCTGATCCTCCCAAGGCTCTTCAAGTGGCTTGAGGACAGAGGCAGGGCCATCTGCAGCATCCAGCTTAGCTGGGGGTCGGGGGAGGCAGGAATGGATGGGTGGGTGTCTGCTGAACAAAATGCCAGAGAATGACTGCTGAGGAATAGCAAAGCATACCATCCAGCACACACCAAACTTACACTCAGAGAAGCTGATATTCCTCTAGACTTGGGGGCCTCAGCAGCAGCCCCTGGGAGGATAAACACCAGAAAATAAACACCACACAGAACGCAGA
>PVKA01010469.1:0-37403 GCA_004027165.1 Ctenomys sociabilis
TTTACATGTGTGTGTGGTTTATTTCACTTATGAGTATATGTTCAAGTGGCCTCCACTTAAATATGAAGGCTTCAAATTTATCATTCTTTGTATCTGAGTAATACTCCATTGTATAAAAGTTGTAGTCTATACAACTCCTTACAAGTTATTTAGGTTCTGAAAGGAAATGAATTTCCCTCACCATTCAAATATGCGCTCATTGAGGACAATTCAAGTGATTTTTCTCAATCAGTATAATATAAATGGATAACCCTGTTGTTTATATTGAAAAACTTTCCAAGCCAGTGAGTGGCTTGATGCATTTTACACAAATGAATATAAATTTATATATAAATGTTTAATATTGTTTTGTTTTGACACTTTTCAGTTGTTGCCTCTCACAGCACGATTTAGAATTTACTGGGGCATATTTTAAGAAACAAATATTATTTTGATTAATTTAATTTTAAAATGTTTTATCTTTAAGATCATTTATTTTCTAAGGTAATATATGTCTCTGTGTGTGTGTGTGTGTGTGTGTGCTGTTATTCAACTCTACATGTTTGGACCCTATATGCTTCTGAAGACCACTACAAACTCTCAAGATTCAAAGTAACATTTGCCATGTATTATTTAATATCAAAATATAGTGAAATACAACCGAAAGTATAAAAGGTTGTACCGTGGTACCTCAGCTGCACTATAGATGATCATACATCACCAGTGTGGCTGGGACAGCCCACTTGGGAAGACTGAGCCTCTGTGTGCCCCAGGCCTGTATTAATTGTTCTGGAGATGTTGAGATTCTTGTTGCACATTCATCTGTGCTTACACACTTAAACTACTTACACCTAAGTAGGCCTTACTTGTGGGATGGGGGAATCAAAGACTATACATATGAAAAAATATATGTGGAGATATTTATATATCTATATATATATATTTATTTGTTTATTTATTAGGAATTTGCATCAATTTAAATTCTCACTGACAATATGTTACTGGATTTTTTTTTTTTTCTGCAAAACAGAGAACACATTTTCAATACTGACTTTCAAAATAATGTTAATTAGGTTTGTTAGGAATATGTTAAGGGCCAGACAAATAGCTCAGTGGATTAAAGCACCTGCAAGCAGGTGCAAGGGCTGGAGGTTCAATCCCCAGGCCTGTCACGCCAGCCCTGCCCCAGGGACATGTTGAGAAGGCAATTGAGACTCAGTGTGTTGGCATGTGCACCTAATCTCAGCTCTTGGGAGGCTGTAAACAGGTGGATCAGTATGACTCTGATCTAGTATTGAGAGCCTGAACACCCTGTAGATCCTTCCATAAAATAAAAAAAAAAAAAAAAAAAAATTTAAACCATGTTATTGCATATACATACAAACCTAGTGCTTTCTTCTGTGACTTCTAATGATAGTTTGACACACTATCATTACAGTAATATAACTCTCATACACCTTTACCTTGGTTTGTTCTACAGAAATATCTCATCACTTTGGAAAAAGTTCTGCACTCACTGTCAAATTTGCTTTCCTAGTTATGAGTGGCACCTGATACTGTAGGTATTTCAGCAATCGCCTCTCAGGAGGTGCTCAGCTGAGTGCAAATGAGTTTGGCTCTGAACAGCTTTTAGCAGGCATTTGACAGCTTGGCTGACTGGCACATTGTCATCTTCATAACACACCTAAAATGTGGAGTGCCAAAAATCACAAACAGGTTTGGTGTAGTTAGAGATCTGAGACCTTGTCCAACTTAATCTTTCAAATCATGGTAGCAGAAATATGCCAACTTTAATTAAAATTGTAGCTCATCACGCAAAGAATCGTTATCTTATGTGAAGATATATATTATCTTAATATCCATATTTTGGTAAAATTAATCTTTTCAAGTCTTGAAGGTAGTCAGAATTGACAACGGATAGCACTGAAAGCCTCCTTCAGCCAAGGCAGGTAATTGTGCCACTGATCAGCACTTTGTTCCTCTCACCATTTGGATTTCTTGCTCTAGGGTGTACAACGTGGGATATTTTTCACTGATGAGGAACAAAATCTATTTCAGTTATATCAGATATTGATGATAGACATTAATAAAAACAGTGAAAGGGCTTGGAGAGAGTAAGTGGCTCACATTATATAAAATATTATTTCCCAGAGGTGCTGTGGTTTAGTCAGACAGACTTTGCATGGTGCTACATGTGTGTGCATGCATTTTAGTTACTGTTCACCAGTTAGTGAAATAGAAATAGAGCAGAGTCTTAAAATGTACAAGCAATGCTGAGTACCTGTCATCTGGGTCACTTTCTGAAATTGTGTATCATTTCTTTTTGTGTGTGTGCGGCTCGCTCAGCTCATCCTGTGGGTGGGGCTGGCACTGCATGTGGTGCCGCAGATTGAACTGTGGCCCTTGCAACTTACCTAAGCTCACCTAAGCAAGGGCTTTAGACTACTGAGCCACCTCGCTGGCCCTGTGTATCATTTCTAATGTATCTATTATATTTTTATTCTCTTTAAAATAAAAAAGTGTAAGTTTAATCACTTCTTGAAACTTTTTCAGAAACTATTGTCATGCTGCCAATTTTTCCTTAAATGTTTTTGTTGCTAGTGTGATATATTAAGCATCTATCTTTAATTTCTTCTCAAATAATTTGTCCTAAAGAAGAGATGTGGATTTCCTGAAAGAAGAACAGAAAGAGCAGGGCCAACATACAGGAAAAGTAAAACAAAAATCCATGGGAAGGCAAATAGAAGGAAGGTTAAAGATGAGTCTGATAGAAGCAGGGAGGCATGTTAGAAGACTGAAATGCAGAAGGGGATTTCACTGATCAGTGAATTTATGATGGATCTGATAATTAGTACTTGAGGAAGGTACTTGTCACAGGACAAATATAAGTGAGGGAAAGATGAAAGTATTTCCTCCAAGATGAAGTACAAGACAAGGATGTACACTCTCTCTGCTCTTATTCAATATAGTACTTGCGGTTTAGATCTAAATCATACCCCAGATCTCCTAAGTGTAGAGGTGATTGGCTCCTGGGGATATACACTCATCAGTGATTGTTTGTAGCTCTTAGAAGACATGGCCTCATGGGAGGTCAGTGGCTGCAGATGTGATCTGGGAGGCTGTATGCTTGTCCCCAGCTGCTCCCCTCTGTCTCTGCTCTCTGGTGGTCAGGAGTTGAGCACCTTTGCACCGTAGGCTCTTCCTCCACACCTTTTTTGTCTTGGAGCCAGTCAACCATGAATGACAGCTCTGATCCACATAAACCTCCTCTCATCCTTTAAATTGCTGGTATCAGATATTGTATTCTCCAAATGGGAACATTTTAAGACAGATTTTGGTACTGTTAGGGAGGTCACTGCTGTGATTGTACCTGACCATGTTGGCTAGAAGCCTTTAGAACTGATGCATGGGAAGAGTTGGGAAGTCTTGAAGATATTGGCTACTGAAGCCCTAGATTGCTAAAGTAGAGCCTGATGAGAGATTCTGATCAGAGCTCAAAAGACCAGAATGCTGAGACTCAGAAGCTTTCAGTTGGGAATAAGGACTCCATTGTCATTTGTGTGTTATGCTCTGGCAGAGTTGGCCTTCATTTTGTCCGTGGCCTGGCTCCATTCTGTCCTGGAAGCAGCTGTAGTGACTCTCCTCACCCACCTCCACCTCCAGTCTCTTGTTCACTTCCAGAAATGAGGTCTCTGTTGTGGCTCTCCCTGATGATGTCATCAGGGAGTTCAGTGACATGATGGTGCACAAGTCCTCAACCCTGGAGGAAATGGGGAAGCACAAGAAGGCAGTGCTCTTCTGTCTGAGAGGACTAGAAGAATACCATCCCAGGGGAGGGCAAGGAGCAGATCTAGTTGCCCTCAGGGGTGGAGGTTTTGGAGCGGGGGCTGCATTTTTTAAAGGATATCCTGCTCTCCATCCAATCCTACCTCCCCGCATGCTGCCAACTTCTAATGCAAATAGTGACTGTGTGCTTATCTGTTTGATTTCGTGTATGTCTTAGAATATTGTGGAGATGCCTTCTGTGACTCCTGCCTGTGCTGGCTGGTTTTTCTCCCCTTTTCCTGGTCTTGACCACTCCTGGAAGCAGGACCAGTAAGAGGCCTTCGATGAAAAAGAGAAGTCCCCTCAAAAGCCGTACAACAAAAATCTTTTCCTATGTCCTGAAACTTTGCAGGAAACTGAGGTTAAAAACTGTGGATAAGAAAATAACAAACCAGGGTAATGTTTATTTTGTATTTTATTTTAAGGCTACTTTTTAGGCTGTAGAAGGGGCACTGCTGGCTATTGTTAGCCACGTCTATACTGAAAACCAGGACCCAAAAGCAGGGCTGAATAATTTGAAATTCTTTTCTGATGGCCAAAGAAGAAATACCTGGAAAGTTGGGCCGGAGGATAGCTTGGTAGGTGAAAAGATTAGTGTTAAAATTGAAGCTAAGCACTTAGCTTTAGGGCAGTAGAAAAGGGTGGCTTGAGGAAATGTGACTCAGCACAACCCAGCCCTTGGTACACTTAGAGCTGTACAACTATGAAACTTTCATTTAAGATGACAGCTCCTGAGTCTTTTGTTCAAGGAGGGCAGCCTCGTCTACCTGTTCTGTGGTATTTGTCTTATAATGCTCAGTCATGCAGGCACTGAGGATCCATTACTGCCTTGATCTAAGCAAGGAGTCCTACCTACTGCTTGTGTCGGCAGGGGAACTTGGTATCATCCATGTGGTGCTGTGTTTATAGCATGTAGGATGCAAGAGTTCTCACATCATGGAATGTTTATCCAGAGTTCAGAAGTCTAGCAGGCCAGGCAGTTTGCCCCTGAGAAGGCAGGGCTGGAAGCTGTGAAAGCGAAGCAGAAAGTGCAATGGAGGCCCCAGGAAGTTGGAAATACCAGGAACGCAGGATGTTTATGCAGGAGAGATACAGGCAACTAGCTGAGACTGCCCAAGGAGGAGGCCATGAGCGATCCAACCGGGGGTGGGGCTGCCCAAGGTGTTTGAAGTTCAGATCTCATCATAACTTGCCCCCAGTATTGAAGGTGGAGCTACAGGATATAATGTTTGATATTCTGGGTTTTGGCCTTGCTTTGGTCTGATTACTTTCTGTCCCCGTGTTTCTCCCAGTTAAAGGTGAATGTTTATCTGTCCCATTGCGTATTGGAATCGTTAAATCTTCTTTTTGTTTTTAGGGCTCACAGCTAAGCTTAAGTCTTAGTGGACATAGAAATGAGCTATGAAAAGTGAAGCCATGTTATTATGCTAAACTGCGGAAGGCTGAAGTCATCAGATTCAGACATTGCCAGTCCTGTGGATAACCCGCTACTATCGTGGACTACTGGACTATATTGGAATATTTTGCTGAATTCATGCACCTGCAATATTTGGATGGCAATGGAATACCCATCTCTGATAAAACTAAGCAAAAAATGGTGATATAAATGAAGGACCATTTTGGATCTGTATATATAAAATAGGATAGATATATAGCTACTTTCTCTTAATTCAACAAATAATAGTGCTTGGACAGGATATCATGTCTGCATCTTGTGCTATGAATGACTACTACAAGGACAGCAATATCCAATGTATTCATTGTAACTCTCCTACCAACCTGTTTTGAAGCTGACTCATTGCAATTTTTTTCAATAAAATTAATAAAGGAAAAAACAAAAACATAAAAAAAAAAGTCTTAGTGGAGGC
Source organism: Ctenomys sociabilis (assembly GCA_004027165.1). Lineage (NCBI taxonomy): Eukaryota > Metazoa > Chordata > Mammalia > Rodentia > Ctenomyidae > Ctenomys > Ctenomys sociabilis. The sequence continues at coordinate 5,673 of PVKA01010469.1, forward strand.
TTTAAACCTGGACTTTTTAGCAATAACAAAACTGTTAAGATTTTGGCAGCTTTTAGAGATGGACTGAACACATTTTACATAAAGAGACACACATGCATCTTTTGAGAGCCAGAACTGAAGTTTAGATCTAATGTGCTCCCCCAGGCTCTTGTGTGTGTGTGGAAGAAAATTGGGTTATAGTTGAATATGCTGTGAGGAGGCGGGACCTGGTCCCAGGTGGCTCACTGGGAGTGTTTCCTGGAAGCACATGTCTTTTTCTTGGGTCCTCTCTTCTCTCTCTACTTCCTGGCCCCCACATCCTGAGCACCCTTTCTTCCGCAGGCCCTTCCACCACGCCATCTACTTTGGACCCCGTTGACTAGACTGAAACCACAAACCAACCAAGCTTCTTCTCCTTTAAGTTGGTAGTGGAAGATACTGTGTCCTGATGTCGGCAAAGTGGCTAAGGAAGTGCAGGAAGTTTTAATTAGAACAATTAGGCAAAAACAGAGAGTGTATATATATAAGCAGGATAGGAGGGAGTCAAATTATCTCTAACTATTATACATAAGAAAGCTAAGAGACCCCATAAAAGACTATAGAACTGGCAAACAAATTCACTAAACTAGGAGGATACAAAATCAGTACATAAAAACCAGTAACATTTCTCTATACCAGCTGTATCTGCTGAGAAAGGAATTATTAAAGCAACCCTATTTAAAATAGTTAAAGTCAATCAATCAGTAATAACATGTCCTGTATTAAATCTCTATAAAATAGTGAAAGAAGGGGCTGGGGAGATAGCTCAGTAGAATAAGTGCTTGCCTGGCAAATGCAAGGCCCTGAGTTCAATCCCTGGTTCCATTAAGAAAAAAAAGGGAAAGAATTTTACAATGAAAACTATAAAACACTAACGAAAAAATTAAAAGACCCTAAAAGATGGAAAGACCTCTCATACTCATGAACTAGGAGAGCTTGTTTTATTAAAATGTTCCCAAGACCCAAAGTCACAGGCAAATTCAATTCAGTCTTCATCAAAATACCACTGGCATTCTTCACAACTAGAAACAAACAACCCTAGAATTTATCCAAAAGTACAGAAGACCCCTAGGTAGAGCAAGCTTGAGAAAAATTGCAAAGACAGAAGCATCATAATGCCTGGTTTTAAGACAAATGGCAGAATCATAGTAAACAAAAGCAGAACGGTATAAGTGTGAAAATAGTCACATATACAAATTCCCAGAAATAAACTGTAAAATCTACACTCAACTGACAGTGGCTTCAGAGAATGCCAGAAACATGCATTGGAGAAATGATAGTATCTTTACTAAATCATGCTGGGGAAACTTAGTATCTGTTTGATGAAGACAGAAGCTTGATTCCAATCTCTCACCCTGTACAACAATCGACAAAAAAATAGATCAAAGATTTGAATGCAAGAGCCAAAAACTCTGAAACTAGTGAAAGGAAACAGAAGGGAAATACTTGCACACATTGGTGCAGGCAGGGGTGTTTTTTTTTTTTTTGCATAAACCCCCAAAGCACAGGAAAGAAAAGTAAAAATTGATGAATAGAATTATCAAACTAAAAAGCTTCTACATGGCAAGGAAACAACATAATGAACATAGAAGCTAGAAAAGGAGAGAAATTATTTGCCAGTTCTTCACTTGGATTCAAAATAATTAACACAGTACATGCCTGATAATGAAAACCCCATTAGCCTGAGTGGCTTCACTGTTTTCATGTCTCTGAACTTCAATTACCTTATCTGCAGGATACTAGATACTGTTTTCTGTGCATAAAAGGATTTCAAAGAAGTGATTTTTTTTTTTTTTTTTTTTTTTTTTTTGCAGTACCAGGGATTGAACTCAGGACCCTGCGCACACCAGGTAGGCCTTTATTCTACTAAGCTATCTCCCCAGACCCCAAAAAGTGAAATCTGAAATATATATACTTTAATAGAGCATCCAATATTTATGCTCTAAAAGTTATACCTGCATCAGGTTATTTATTTATTTTTTAAGATGTATCAGAGAAGTTGTGTATTTTTTTAAGGGAGTTCCCTTTTATCTCTGGTTTCAAATTTAATAGTATATGTATCACCATAGTATTCTCATTAAAAAAGAAAAAGAGAAAGTGAAAAAAACACCCTCTACTGTTTCTGTAACCATGCCCTATTTTTTTGTATTTTATTTGTAGTTTTTCTTCTTTATTAAAAATCTTTATTTTTACTAGTTTTTCTCACTATGGTTTGTTTATGAACCAGAATTGGTTTTTATTGATTTGCATTATAATAGTTGTTAAACATATTTTTAATTGGTTTTAGATTGCATATTGTAAATAAATTATTTATGAACTTAATTTTGGACAATAAAAATTGTCCAAAAGAAAACAAAAAAGAATTTACAGATCAGTCATATAATAGCTCACTCTATGTCAAAAAATCAAGAAACTTGTATTCATATAATTAGAATTCTCAGAGTAGAAATGGGTAGGCAATAAATATTTAAAGATTAAAAATTTCTGCATTTAGTTGAACTTATACACCACATTTCCAAGAAAAATGGACCTTTCACACAAGAAATTTGAATAAAATCATACCAAGATACACAAAAATGAAATTGTGTAAAACTTATTATAAAGAAAAAAATGATTAGAGCATATACATAAAAAATTAGCTATGGAAAAACAAAACTAAATAGCATCTTATTCCACATTAGAAAGAAAAAAAAGGCCCAAGTGTGTAAGAAACTACACTAATTAATTTAAAGGACTAAAAAAAGATCTGTCCTCTTTGAATTTTATACTTAGCAAACATACCTTTGAAAACTAAAAGTAAAATATTTTCCAGTTGCATAAACTCAAAATATTCTAATACCTCTAGACATAGCATATGGGAAATAACAAAGAGCATAATTCAGAAGGCAAGAGAAGTTTCTGTATGATCCCAGATAAAGAATAAAAAGCTCTCAAAATGATAATTATGGAGGACTATGTAAAATATATTAGATGAACCCATTTAAAAGGTCATTAAAGATTTCTGCAGAAAGCATTAATCTTATGTCGGGTTAGACATACATTAATCATATATGTGTGTGTGTGTGTGTGTGTGTGTGTGTGTATAAAAGACAAGGACAAAGTATTATAAAGCCAATGGAAAATGATATACTTCTTAAAGTTTCTAATACTTGGAGAAAATATCATAGCATATCTTTTAAGTAGGTTGTAAGTCAAAATACAGTATAAATCTTGAAACAAAAATTTAGGAATAAACAATATTCAGAAAACTAAATATTAATTAATTAAAAATTAAATGTTTCAAGACAATTGAACTAAGAAAATGTTTTCATGACAGTAAAGAATTATGAAGGATAAAATATAAGATAAATGCTGAAATGGCAAAGAAATGAGCAGCACTTCTGACAGTTTGGGGATAGGATATCATGCATGGCCAGTGTCCATGATGCTTAATGGTGGCCAGGAGTCACTTGTGGGACTGAGCTACTGCTATTTCCTTGATATCCACCCTGTAGACCCAGACAGAATTATGACCCACAGAGTGCAGGAGAAGTCCATTGTAGAGTATGCTGATGGAAATATCTCGCTGCTGTATACAAAAGAATAACTGAAAGACTTATTCTCCTGTGTTTAATTGTTTGCCCTATTTTGTGGGCTCTTTCCATTCTCATTCATGGGGTTGTGATCATTTTGCTCCCTCTCTAGAACATCACTTAGTAGTCTGTGTAGGCTTGGCTTTGTCATCATTAAATTCTTTAGTAGTGCTTTGTCATGGAAGTATTGTATTTCTCCATTATACTTGAAAGAGAGTTTTGTAGGGTGTATCAGTCTAGTTTGGAATTTGTTTTCTTGCAAGACTTGTAGCACTGTGCTCCATGCTCTTGACTTGATGGTTTGTGAAGAGAAATCTGCCATTATTCTGATGGGCTTTCCTTTAAATGTGATCTGTTTCTTTTTTCTAGCAGCTTTTAGTATAGTATTCCTGTGCTGAATTTCTGTGATCTTGATTATTATATGTCTGGGAGTGGTTTTAATTGGCTTGATGTTATTTGGAGTTCTATATGCTTCAGTTACCTGAATTTCAGATTGTTTCCCCATATTTGGGAAATTTTCTGCTAGTACTTACATCCATATTCTTTTTATATCATTTGTATTGACTCCTTTCTCTTGATGCCTATTAGTCTCACATTGTTCATTTTTGCATTGTCTTGCAGGTGTTGAATATTTTTTTCCTGTATCCTAGCTGTTTTTAAGAGATCCTTTCTTAATTTTTCACTAGCTGCAATGGTGTCTTTAAGGTCTGAAAGTCTACTTTCACGTTCATTCAAATGATTTTACCAGCTTGTGGTTGAAGTTTTAATTTTCTGTATATAACTTTGAATCTGCTTCATGCATTCTATTTCTTTCCTATATTACTCATTTAAGAATTCCCCCATTGTTCTATTCTCCTCTTTTTTTTTTTTTAATCAGTGTCTTCTTTAGAAGCACTTAGCACTTTCAGTATAGCTAACATTTCTTGTTTTTACTTTAGAAATTATTTCTGAGCTGATATTTCCTTTATACCCTTCTGTACTTGTTTCTTTACTTCTGATGCTATTATTTCAGAGATTTCAGGTGTGTGATTTCCAGTTTCTTCTATGCCAGTATCTCCTGCATTTGCTTTGGGTGGGCTAGGGGCCTGAGAATGCATTTTGCTCCTTCTCTTTGTCATTTTCTACAGCACTGTCTTCTGTCCTTTGATGTAGAGCTTAGATAGAGTTATTACCTTAGCACCAGGTCTGGATCTATCAAGTTCAAACTGGTCCAAGTGGGTGTGGCTTGGGCGTGGCTGCTGTGCGCCACTTTGTGATGTAGCCCTTGCAGGTGAGCCCTGTGTGCTACTCTGGAAAGATGTTCTGCTCTTGGATCTGCTGGGTGGGTCTTGCCTCTAGCCTTTGTACAGGGAGTTCTGCTGCAGGGTTCCACACCAGGTCTGTATGATGGGCCTGGGCTGTAGGTCAAATCAGGATCTGGTGGGCCTCAGGCAATCTTACACACTATGCCTGGGTCTAATCAGGATTTGGCAGGTGCTGGGCAGTCTCACTCACAAGCTGGGCCTGGGTTCTGGGTTGGATCAGCATCTTGTGGGCCCTCGGTCATCTCACTCACACACTGGGTCTGTGTCAAATCTTTAATTTTTACTTTTTTTAAATAAGTTTTTATGTTTTATACTTATTCATTTTATTCTGCTATGTTTTATGTTGGGTCATTGTGTAATTTTTTTTTTTTTTCTTTTTACTATTTTCTTAAAAGGGCGTATGTAGTTAAATGAATTTATGTTTTCTCCAAAGATGTATTTTTATCCCACAGTTGTAACAGGTAGAATTTTCATTGCTATTGTACTAGTAGTATTTTTAAAACTACTAGTGTAACAGGAGTCCATGAATTACTTATATATGCATTTTATTATGTTCAAGTATATGGCTCTATCTTTCAGTTCAGAGATTGTGATCTGAATGATAGAACTTGTTTGATACTTGTTGAGATTTTCTGAGTTCTAGTATAGAGTCAATTTTTGCAAAACTTCTACATGGGCTTGTGAAAATACACATTCTTTAATTGGAGGGTGCAGTTTTGTCTGCCAGATGGTATGCAATGCTGTGATGTTTTCCCCTGATTTTTTAAGCACTAGGAAAAGATTAATAAGTTTTTTAACATTATTGCCCCACTATCCTCAGTTTAGTCCAGTGTGTCAATGAATTATTGCTTTGTATTTCTTTAGGCTATGTTGCTGGAGGCACACAAGTTAGTAATTTTTGTATCTGTGCAATGACCTTCTTTACATCAACATTGTATTGGTTTAAACTACATTTTGTTTACTATTAGTGTAGTGAAAACTAGTCTTTTTTTCCAGTGTGGAGAGACAGGTATCTTTCTTTTCTCCCTCTGTTTTTAATTTTCTATGTGCATATTTTGTGCCCTTTTAAAAAATACATATATAAACATTTTTTCTTCAATCTTAAGAGCTCAGAATTCATTTGGTTTAGTTTTAACAGAAAATAATTTTAACTGGAGAATTCGGTTCTTTAATTTTCTTAATGAAATTTGTGGATTTATTCCTGTCATGTTATTTTATACTCCCTGCTTTCCTTTTTAGTATTAGAGCTTGGTTAGAGCAATTTTTACGCTGATGTTGTCAAAGAGTTTGGAGTGAGGAGCTTGTTAAGAATGAGAGTAAAATTACTGAGAAGAGAAGACAGAACTTAGAGGAAGATTTAAGAAGCTAATAGAAAAAAGAGAACAAGGAGATGATAAATTCCAGCCTGGGAGACAGGAAAAAGCTATGGAAAGGTCAGCGTCTTACAGCTTGGTAGTTGACCAAGTTTCAGGTAGGAGCACATGGTAAGCACAGTGAGATGGTTCTCACTGTCTGTGAAGTGAATAAATTGTGCAGTTAGATGGTTGAAGAGTTTGGAGGGTATCATTTCAATGGGATAACTAAAAAGTTTATCATTAAGAAAAATTAGATTGTAATCACTGACTGAAAGATTAATAAGAAGTTACCTTTGCCCTGAGGAAAATCCTTGTCAAGATGTAGGGGAGATGACAACAGGAGGAACTGATGAACTAAAGTGTTTGAGATAATGAGAATCTCCGCACTTCTGTCAGCTGTAGGTGTCTTTCAAGAGTCCACTTAGAGACACACAGATTACATGCCCCACTACAGCTGAGAAGAGATGCAATAGAAATGGCCAGGGTGTCTCCACAGGCAGCACTGATGAATCCATTAATTTTGGTACCACTGATCAAGCACTGTGAAGTTAATCCTGCAGTGGGGCTTAGATCAGAGCATACATTAATAAGCGCACTTGCACTTGACCTATAAAGTGAATGATCAACACGTCTCACGGGGCACTGAGCCTCGTGTGCTCTCTGAAGAATCATCACTATCTCTAAGCCATTTTAAAGGCCTGGTTTTACATTTTCATTAGAAGAAATATCTCTGACCGCTTTTGCTAATGAAAACCAAGCACCTAATTTTTGCTAAAACAGACTCAGCACAATTATTAAAGTTTTTGGTCTCTGAGTAAAAAATACAGTAGTTTTATTTTATCTACACCTTCTATCTCCTTTCCTTTGGGAAGTACCAATTAACTTAGCAAATATTTGATGAACAACACTAAGAGTGTGATATCATCCTAAATGACACTAGCTCATCAGATAGCTTAGGAGCAGCTATTTGTATTTTATTAGGAAAATAATAGTGATATCCTCCAGGCATTTAAAATAAAACACTCTTTCAAGGTAGTAGTTATTGACACTCCTGGGACCCTTGACTGGTTAAACAAGACTCAATTCACCTTCTACAACTAAAAATCGGGAAGTAAGAAAACCATGGTGTTAAAAGGAGGCTACTCTTTAAAATGGTAATGCTCAAAAAAGAGAATTTCTTTTTTGAGGAAAATGCTATTGAAGGTACTTTGTTTAGAAAAGGTTACTGAGTCCCAAACTCATCTAGATAGTGAAGAGTGCTGACTATTGTCAGGTAACAAAAAGTAGGTAATTGCCTCTTGGCAGCTGAAGAGGAAGTTGTTGTAGGGCTGGAGCAGTATTCAGGGAGGAGAAAAGAGGAAGTGAGATGGTCCTAGTAGGGAGTTAAAGTGTCTGATAAGCAGGACTCCGGGCAGAAAGAGGATGGGTAATAGATTCAGTGTAGCTGAATGGCTGAGATTATTTACCACGTAAATAGTCCTTATGAAGATGATTTTTGATCTATGATATAGTTTGATTTCTTTCTGTAGTCCTACATAAAACCAGCCTCGCATCACAACCGTAGGACAATAATGCAATAGTTGATGTGGAAAGAGGGGCTCCCCGATGCCTGGGACAGTGTGAAGGTGAGGAAGACATCATTTAAGGGTGAGACTATGATGATGGTGATTTCAGAATGAAAAGAAACAAGTCAGATATCCATGAAAGGATGGTGAAGGAGTGAGAGTTTTCATAGAAAGTAGAATGGCTAGAATACCAAATTTCCAAATACTGAATACCAGTAAGTTGGTTTTTGGCTTCACACTTGAAATGTTGATGTCAGTGTAATTAATGGATCATGAGAATTGACCCACCCAAGGGAGCCCAGCCAAAAACAAAACAAAAAACAACAACAGCAGCAGGCAAACAAACAAGCACATCTCACAAAAGCTGACAAAACGAGAATATACCTTGAAATTTCTAGGTTTTAATTGGATGTAAAAGATTTCTGAAAGATAACATGAAGATGTCCTAGCTTTGTTTCTCAATTGCTGAGACTCTAAATAGCTAAGAAAGCTCTACCTACACTTCACAAACTTCACTGACAGGTGAAATGAGAGCATTACATGAGTTACCTATTGCAAAAGGGCACAACATATAAAGCCAACTTACACAAAAGGTAATTCTTTGAGTTTTTGTTTAATTTTTCCCTTGGTGACAGGATCTCACTATGTAGCTGAGGCTGGCCCTGAACTCATGGCAATCCTCCTGCCTTTGCCTCTCAAATGCTGAGATTACAGGGCTGCCCTTCCCACACCAAGTTAGAAGGTGATTCTTGTTGTTTTTTTTTTTTTTTTTTTTTTTTTTTTTTTTTTTTTTTTGTATTTTAGTGAGGTTCTATAGGGTCTCACTATGTCGATTGGACTTATAGTGTTCTGCCTGTCATCAGCCTCCCAAGAGCTGTGCATACAAGAACATGCCACCACGCCCAGTCTCACTGACTATCTCAACGCACTCGGGGTTGGGGCTGGCACGGCAGGCCCGGAGATCGAACCCCTGGCCCTGTGCCTGCTTGCAGGCACTTTAATCCTTCGAGTTATTTGGCTGGCCCTTAGAAGGTGATTCTTGATACCATCGAATGAAGTAACTTTTCTGTTTAACTTCTATCATATACCTAGAAAATGCCAGGATCTGCTAGGAGATATAAAGACAAAAAACACTATACCCTTTATCAAGGGGGATACAATACTTAGAATGTTGGAAAGCCATAAGGCTTAGGCTTCTCTTCACTTCTCTAGCTTTATAGCCAAGCAGCAATAGCCAAAGAGGATACAATGGGACTGAGGAATTTATACCTGGAAACCAACACCACCATAACACATAGCCCCTAGCAAGGAGGGGGGGGGGAATGAGCCACCTCAGAGCACCACTATCATTCTTCTGTAGAACTGAACAACAGAGGGAATCCTTTCTTCTTCCCTGGGAGGAAGCCCCCACCGCCCCCCCGCCCCCCACCATGTATGCTTGCTTCTTGCAGACTGGAAGGAGATGGAGAAACCTGACTCCCTTGGGAGGAAGGAAGCCTGAGAGAAAGTGAGGAAGAAGTGCAACCTCATCTACTCGGGAGCGGGCCCTGAGCCTAATCTCCCTATTGTACACAGGGCTCCTCCTTTAGTCTTGTGGCTCTTGCGTATGTCTGCAGTTCTAAACATTTGAGAGAATGGATTTTGCATTAAAGACATCTCCATTCATGTTTATTAATGGAGCAGTGGTGGAAACAGGACTGGTGTTTGTTTCATTTATTTAGCACTCGTGACAAGATGGCTCTGCACTTGGCCTGTGCGAGGACATTACTTTATTGATTAAATAATGTGATGAAAGGGAATGGTACTTATGTGTTGAGAGATTATTGCCAGAGACACTTGGCCAATAGAGTGCTGAAAGCAGGGCAGTGTGACACTTTCACTACGAGTGAGTAATTAGCCGCCAGTTGGACCAGAAATGCAGTGTCCTGGGGAATATCCTCTTAATGGGCTGGTTTGCGTTGTTGGAGGTATGTAGGATCTTACATCCTGTTCCTCAGTTGAGCTCAAGTTTTATCTTTGATATAATAAAAAAATAAACAATGGAAATGACAATGATACAAAATAGTGCATTTAGAATGTCACAGAAAACAACCTATTTTATAGGAGAAGGACACAGTTTTAATCTCAGTAATCATTTGAAACATGAAAGACTTCCGACAATACATTTCTTATTACATTTTGTACTGCAATGTCCTTTCTAGAAGGGAGCCTGCAATTCTCATGCTATAGTCTGTACATGAAGTGGGTACATTTGTTTAGGGATTTATGGAAGAAAATGGGATGGGCCAACTGAGGTGTCGTCTGACATTTATCTTTTAACTCACAGAATGTAGTGAAGAATGGATGTTTTGTCCTGTAGAACGTGAGTCTAAAGGAATCTGCGGCACCTGCGGACCTGCTTTGACTGACAGGCTGGAATTTGCTCTTTGTGGCACGCAGATCCTCTTCCTTGTGGAAAGGGAGCGCAAGGGAGCATTTGTGGCACCTTGTGGTGATTTTTGTTTGTTTGGTTTTTGATTCTTGGTATGGTTCTGGGGATTGAAGTCAGGACTTCTGCATTGAGCTACCAGCCCTTTTTATTTTTTTTAACTGTGAGACAGCATCAGCTTAGGCTCAAACTTGCCATGCCCCTACTTCAGCCTCATGGTGTGCTAGGGTTATACATGTGAGCCCCGCATAATGGCCTGGTGAGGCCATTTGCTCTCTTCCACCATTTCTGTACTCTTCCATGGATTACTCCTACTTTTCTGTTCTTTATTATTTACCTTTTTTTTTTTTTTTTAAAATAAAAACCTGCCTGCCTAGAGCCTTCATTTTCAAGTTTTGGACTCTTCTTTTTTGCATTAGTAGAGCAAATAGGCAAAAGACAAACTCTGGTAGTTCTTTCCTAGCTTCAACTCCTGTACTACAACTCACTAGCTGTGTGACCTTGGGAAAGATGTTTGGAGTCTCTGTGGGCTTAATTTGTAAAATGATGATGATGATGATGATGATAATGCCTTTTTAAACAGTTATTAAGAGGATAAAATATTAAAATGCTTAAACCATCCATGACATATAGTAAATGCTATCATACCTTGTATATTTTAAATAATATAGGTATTTTGATGCCTATGGACTGAAAAACTTTACTGCCCCCAAGCCTTGCTAAGTGCTGTCAAATTTCTTAGCAGGCGGTTTCCAGGTGCTCCCTCATTCAGCCACAATCTGTGCTGCCCCCAGATGCTTCAGCACACTCTGTATTCTGGCCTTTCAGCGCTCCATGCCATCTCCTAATTTTGCTGTATATTTTTCTACTTTCCCTGATTACTCATTTTTCCAGGAACATCCCATCCTCTTTTGCTTTATTCAGCCACCCAAAATCTGAGTACCTATGTCTTCCCCATTTTCCTGAGGAAATGAACACTGTCAGTATATTAAAGGGTTTCTATCCTCATCTTCCTCATTTTGCATGGAAGGCTAAGTAATGCCCCTCCCCATGAATGGAATTGGTGAATATTACTTCATATGGCAGATTTCATAGATGAGATGATGTCAGAGGGTATTTCAGTTAATCATGAGTATCGTCATGGAAAGGAGGCGAAGGGAGATTTCCCATGGAAGTGTGACCATTGGAAGTATGCAGGAGTGACACAGCTGCCAGCCACAAAATGCCAACAGCAGCTGAGGACGCCCATGCAAAGCAGAACTTCCAGAGACCTGCAGAAGGGGCATGGCCTCGCCTGCATCTTGAACTTCTGTTTCCTAAAACTCACTTTGGACTTCTAGCCTCCAGAATACAAGAGAATAAATTCATGTTTTTTTCTTTCTTTTCTTTTTTGAAAAGATAGGAAAATCTTTTTCTTTTATCTTGTTATTTATTTATTTTATTTTAAAGAGAATGAAGATAATAAAAAATTTAGAAATGATAGAAAATTTCAAAAAAAGACAATAGGAATTCAACAGTTACTGTTATACTGCCCATAACTTGAAGCATAGATTAAAAAGATGTGGTTATTTTATACAATGGAGTATAACTCAGCTATAAAGAAAGAAAAAAATCAAAGCCTTTATAGGTAAATGGATGCAACTAGATAAAAATTTTTAATCAGACAAAGTATTAATAAACATTCACAAAAGAAAACAGTTCAAAATACCACACAACATATGCAAACATGATCAACATCTTTATGGCTCAAGGACCTGAATAGACTTCTCTTCAGGAAGGATTACGAATGCCCAGGACATAATGAGTAGTTTTCAGCATCACTAAGCACCAGTGAAAGCAAGTCAACACCTTAATTATTTACTGTTTGACACTCATCAGAATGTCTGTGATAAAAAGACAAAATATATGTGAGTTCTGGTGTGGAGAAAGAGGAACATTTATACATTTCTGGGAGGAATAAAATATGATGAAGTCACTTTGTGAAACTGGACGTTGCTCAACTTGTTGAATAAGAAGTTACTATATGACTCAGAAATTTCATTTTTACATGTAACCCTAGGAGAAATGAAAACTTGCATTCACATAAAGAGCTGTGCACAAATGTTCAGAGCAGCTGCAATAATCATAACCAAAGTGTGGAAATGGGACAGAGGAGCAACAAATGAATGAGGGCATTGTGCACGCTGTTTTGCAGATGCACTTTGGAAAACATGCTAAGCAAAATCAAATCTTTATTTTTCTCAGCCAACCAATTTGTAGTGATTTGCTATAGCAACCATAGAAAACGCATGCAATGCTATTGTGGTTTAGTAATTGATTTTCAGTATTTCTCTTACTTTATTTGAAAATTTACATTCAGTAAAATATTCTCTCTTGGGGAATAGATAAAAAAATACTACTCAGCTTAATGAGTATTAAGTAGTATTCCTCACACTATGTAACCCTCATCACTATGAATAGAAGGAACAATATCACGTCTCATCTCTCCCCTTCCTTCCCTCCCATATCTCCAGACTGTTCAGTCTTTCCCTGCACTCTTAATTCCTGAAAATATTTGAATGGTTCATCATTTTACTTCTGCATCTTCCAGAATTTCATCTAAGTCAAGGCACTCAATATGTACTCTGTCTTCTTCTATTTCATAAAATACATGTAAAATACATCCCGTATTTTTGCAGTTCATTCCTCTTGACTTCTGAGTAGTATTTCATTTCATGTACATACCGCAGTTAATTTAACCATTCTTAAGCTGAGGGATATTTAGATTATTTTCAGTTTAGACAATGAAAATGAAGCTGTTGTAAGTATTTATGTGTACAGGTTATGTTAGAGCATGGGTTTTATGTCACTTGACATTGTGAAGTGAATTGCAAACAATTTGCTCTGTGCATTGATAGTATTTTGATGTCTTGGTTTGTTTTGCTGAGATGGAATACCAAAGCCTCTGTAATTGAAACAACAAATACTTCTCACAGTTCAATAAGCTGGACATCTGAGATCTGGGTGCTATGATGCTTGAGCTTTTGGGGAGGACCTTTTCTTGGAAGAAGTCAGGTGTCTGATTTCTTGTATCTTCACATGGTGAGGAAAGAAGAAATTCTCCTGTTACTTTCTGTAAGACAAGCAGTACTGTACATGAAGTGTCCACTGCCATGATGCAGTCACCTCCCAAAAGCTCTGCCTCCTAGTACTGTAATACTAGGGACTAGGATTTTAGAATGCTTGTGGATTTTAGGTACACATTCTAGTGAATGTTTAGCTGAATATTCAGTCCATAGACTTCATATTCTGTATACTTTAAATTAGAAGTATTAAATTTTAGGGCCAGCCAAATAGCTCAGTGGATTAAAGTATAGGAGCAATGGCTGCGGGTTCCATTCCTGGGCCTGGAATATTGAGTAGTATTCCTCATACTATGTAACCTCATCACTATGAATAGAAGGAACAATATCATGGAACAATGCACTGAGACGGCAATTGAGACCGGGCATGGTGGCGCAGACCTGCAATCCAAGCACTTGGGAGGCTGTAAACAGGAGAATCACTATGAATCTGATCTAGTAGTGAGACCCTGAATGCCATGTAGACTCTTCCCTAAAACACAGAAAAAAAATTTCTTTAAGAAGGGTTAAATTTTAGTATGAGCAACCATGCTTAGTCATTACTTTTGTAATGTTTAGTAATTATGTTACTTATATGTGATAGTTCTGCTAAAAGTATGACAATATAACCCTTTTAAAACTAAATAAAATGCAAAACATAATATTAACTTACTTTCTAATCGCTGTTGTTCATTAGCCATGATACAGAGGTAATATAATCTGCAGGGAAGATTGATTTCTTCTTTAATAGAATTGTCTTGAAATTATACCTTTACTTAGGAGTTGATCCAAGTTGCTGCTACTGACTTTTGGTTTCCCCGCCAAATGCATTGTCTTTGGCAATTCCATTACTTTAAGAATCTCTCATAATTTCATCTCTTGAAATAGTGAATTTGAGTTTACCTTTTCTTTTTCAGTTCTACCCACTTCCTTAGAATTCACACTTGAAAAACTCCCCAGATATTCCAATTAGATTGCCATTTGAAGGGACTCTGCATTTCATTTTCTCAATTTACCGATGATTCTGCTTTTTAATACCTACAAGAGGACTTTCCCTACAAAAGTCCCCTAAATTGACTCATTTCCTATGAGCGAATTATTCTTTTATCTTTCCCTTCATTTAGTCTTGTAAACACTGAGCCTTTGACATTCTTCCTGGAGAGTGGTTAGCTTTTGTCTCTTCTCTTGTATGAATAGGCTTTTGCAGTCAGATTTGAGTATAATCTGGAGCAGGGTGGAAGAGAAGAAATGATTTGTCTTCTGTCATTGGGTAAAAGCTCTGTAGTAAACTAATAAATAGAAGGTTATAATTTGTTCTCACCACTGAGCATAGGCTAAGGGTTTGGTGTTACTTATTTTATTTCAGGGGCATTATCCTACGTTTGAGATATGGTTTAAGAAGTCAACTCAAGAAAGTAGTTCTTGAATGAAAAGGTTTAATAGCCCGAGATACAGATCGTAATGTCTTATGTTGGCCCATTTGGAAATATTCTTTGCAGGTTCTAAGTTATTGCTTCTGTTTTATAAGACTTAAGAGAAGCAGGAGGGTCAGCGACAAGTTTGTTTATGTCACAGTAGCAACAATTCTGTTGGCTGGCATTTGGGTTTGTGTTCCACAGTGCATGAAAACATTCAGGAACTCTTTCAGTGGGCCTTCCACAAAAGGGAATATATTTGTAAGGCACACTTGTTCATGCCTCTTTGGCACCATTTATTCCTTGCTAAGTGTCTGCTTATGATTACTACAGAGATGCAATCAGGAAGATTAAAAAATTAAAATCATCAATGTGCCTCTGAAAGAAAGTGAACATCTCAGGCTTTAGTAGACTTTTAAATAAGTGAATTTTAGTGGACTAACTCAAATGTTAACACAAAGATAAGAAAACTGATCTGAATGTATTTATTCTTACGCTCATAAATCAAACTCTGCGTAATGATGCAGAAATAAGGAACCTTCAAGCAGTTATCCTCACTTCTGTTCTAATTATTTACATTGAGGTGCTGCAAAGAACTACAGCTAGCTCACAGTTACAGAAAATGAAGGTTTCTGTAACATTTTTTTTTCTATAATGTCTTTACTCTTTTCCTTTTAAACAATCTCAGGCATGTTTCAGTGCTCTGGAATAGTTTTATATTTATTCTTTGGCAACGGATGAGTTGATTAGTAGCAAGCCAATGAGTCACCTGGTTCTCCAGTGTATCTTTCATACTGTGCGGTGCAGGTCAGGATTTCTAAGGGAGCAGGAGGGCGCTCTCACATCTATCATCCCCACTGGACGAAATCTGCAAGCACAGCACAATCCTCACCCAAAAGACCATTCATACAGATCTGCTGGCTTGGACTCATTTTTGTTCTTTTAATTATGTTTCGCCTAAGACTGATATTAAAGGTAGTCAGCCAAGAAAATACTAAGGAACTCTTTGAGAATAGAAGAAAAATGACAACTCAATGCAATACATGTAGGCTACTTTCTTTTCTTTTAACCCTAAAAACATTGGAACATTTGGTAAAATCTGAATAAAAGCCAAAAGTTAGAGTATTGTAATCAGTGTTAATTTTAGTTTTTAATTTGAAGGCAAATGATGATAGTTTAACTAAATATTCTGGAAATTTCCTAGAGCTTACTTAAAACTTTATGATTGATTATTAAAAAAGCTGAGTGATACTGGTTTTCATAGTTAAGCTAAAAATAGGAGTGCAGATTTCTTGAATCATAGCCACACTCTCATTCATTTTCTGATATATATATAATTCATATATATATGAAAAGGGAATATATTTGTAAGGTACACTTGTTTGTGAGAACAGATAACTGGCTAAGAAGATTTTTTTTCTTGAATAATTTTATCCAGGCAATATGTTCATATATATATATATATATATATATATATATATATATATATATATATATATATGACAATTCAGTGTGGGGAATTCATGATAAAGTAGGCAAAGGAATTCTGTCTGTAAATTGAGAATAACAATATTTACTTATATCATAAAATGAGAAGGAGAACTAAATGAACTAAAGCTCATCACACAGTGGATGGCAGGTCAAGAATTCAATAAGTATTGATAATAATAGGTAATTGTGATGCTTTCTCATGGCTTTATTGATAAAACCCCTGCTATCTCAATTTTTACGTACTTTCATTTTAGCAGACTCTTTGAGAAGAAATGAATACTGCTATTGCATACCACCTGTATTTATCTCTGGAACTAGATTTTATAACTCTTAGTTCTTGCACACATAAAAATCTGAATGATATCAATGGAATTTTCTATGGAAAATGTTACACCAAGTCCTACAAAGCATTATTTAAAATTTGGAAGAGTAGTTTGGTGTGGTATGTGTTTATCAAACTGAGGTCACATTATAATAATAGGTAATGAGAATAATTTAGCAGGGTTACAATCATAATTATGAAGAATTGAATTATAGTACAATAGGATTGGTAAGATCAGAGCAAATTGCCTGGAAAAGGTAACTATTGTTTCATGAAACCTTATGTGCACCTGTTGGGTTCCATTTCAAAATGTTTCTCTCATTGTGAATTTTGGTCATTGGGTAGAGATTGGAGGTTATGCACCCAGGGAAAGCTGGCTTCAAATACTGAACCCAGATGCTTGGATGCAGAGTATGGAAGGATCTATCAAAGAATGTCCATTCCTTCCTGCTTCTGTTCACAGGTTGCCTAAATGTCCCCTTTGTGTATTTTCCACACCATAGAGGAAAACAATAAGACAATCAAATAAGGCATCCTTAAACAAGCAGAGATAACTTTTTTATATTATCTATTAATCCAATCTTGAAACATTATGAGTATCATTAATTATCTGGATTTTGAAGCAAAGAAAACTAGCTTTATTTCAACAACTACAAATAGTGTCTCCTGGGCTTAGCATAGCCAAAAAATCACTGACGCTATTCCCAAAATTTCAGAAATGTGGGTAAAACTATAAACCAGTTTCAATTTAGTTATCTTGGCAGAATATGGAAGCGAGAGAAGGCATGGTATGCTCGTAATCCCAGGATTCTGGAAGGTTGAGACAAGAGCATCCTGAGTTACAGTCCAACCTGAGGAACTTAGCAACACCATGTCTCAAAATAAAAAGTGTACTGCGGAGGGTGCTGGGGATGTAGTTTTGAACAAAGGTCATGGGTTGAAACCCCAGTACCTCCAAGAATAAGTGAGACAGTGATTTGTGTGCCGAGGAGGGTGAGGGGCTGGGAACACTTAGCTCTGGCAGAGTGTCCCACCATACCCACACAACCTCCTCCTGTCTGAGGCCAACTAATGGGAAGAGGATGAAAAATGCGGTATCATCTGTACCCACTGGTTCTTCCACAGAGAACCTGCATGCCAATAGGAACCCATGGCTTGTGTTTTCTCTGCATCCAATGGATTTATTTGATAGAAGTAAACTTCACTCTTTATTTACTGCACAGCATGCTTTAGTCAACCCCAGAGAAGAGGCCAAACATTTGGTTTTATTAAAAGTGTTAAGAAGAAAGACTTGCTTGTTTCCTTCCTTTCCTTCTTTCTCCTTTCCTTTCTTCTTCAGTAAAACATCCTTTTATATGCCAGAATTTAGTGAAACTGCTGGGGTAGTCAGGGAAGTAAATTGAGCTGGTCCTTTTAACTCTAGGAAAATATAAAAGCATCCTTCTGCCACTGAGCTGGCACCCGGGGTGGGATCAAGTGCTACTGTTAACAGGCGAGCAGAAAAGTACATTATCACCTCAGAGCTGTCATTACCCGAGGCTTTCACTGTGAACTACAGCATTCAGAGAGTGGTCAGAGGAGAAGGGGGGGGCCCACCTGGGAGGTAGAGAGGGAGTGACAAAGAAAGCAAGTTTTAAAATCATATTGGCCAGGATGGTGGAAATAGGAAGAGTTGAGGACTTCAACCTGCCGGTAGAGCAAGGCACTGCATCCTACTGAGGTAGTCGATTGCTTGCTTGCTTGTGAAGCTGCATCTTTGAAAAACTCAGGCTTAGCCATACCTGGTGGCTGCAGCTAACCAACTCCTGTGCAATTTACCCCATTGTGGTAAGATTGCCTATTTAATCTCCAACATGTAGGTGGATAATTTGTACTTACATATTTAATCCAGGTATCAGTTTGCTGTGCATTTTTTTCTTGCTTCTCACAGAAAAAAAACTCAAGATTTTCTTGTTTCTTAGTATACATTTTAGACTTTAGATTAATTAAATACCTTATTTAATATCCTACATTATAGCAGTAAAAGGCTGAGGATATAAAAGTGCTTTAGATTATTTTGAATGACTTTTTTATTTTTGGCTGGCTCAGGCTGCCTTAAGGGAGGGTCTTGTAAGGCAGGTGGAGGTGGGGATCGAACCATGGTATCCTGCTTCTGACTGGGTTTGCATGAGCAGTCGCTTAAACAACTGAGCTAATTGCAGGCCCCCAAAGTTGAGAATGATTTTTTTTTGGCTGACTCAGGCTGCCATAAGGGCGGGTCTGGTGAGGCAGGTGGAGGTAGGGATCTAATCCCTGAACCTCGGTTAACTGTGCCTGACCAGATTTACATGAACAGGCACTTAAACAACTGAGCTAACCAGCAGGCCCCCTAGAATTTTTTAAAGTTAGTTCATAAAGTCACTGCAAAGTATTCTGTTGATGTAGTGTTATTACAGTATTATAATGAGAGGATTTTGCTGTTAGGCAGTGGAGAAAAGTTCATATCATGGGCCTTTCTACTTTTCTTATTTCTGGGTTGCTTTGTGTTGACCCTGAGCTCTTCACTGAGAGAAAGTCATAACCATTTCTGCCCTTTTCTCCACAGCCCGTTTTATGTCTGGATTCTGTTGTACAGTATAATAGATAAGTAGAACCCTAATGAGTTCAAAGCCAGCCAGTTAGTTCCTGGATATGCAGCAGACCCTGTTAATCCAGTTATGAGCAGCGGGTACTCATTCTTCTGGGTTCTGCCCTCCACCTTGCTTTCACTGAGCCTCTGAATTTTATTACAGAATGATCTACCTTTTATCAAAAAGAAACCATTATTATTAATTTTAGAAAGCAATGCTGGGAAGAATAATTATAAGCAAAACATTATAGAAAATATAAAGAGCATGATAGGGCTTCTCCTGTTCTTTACAAAACCATCAATTTGGAAAAAAAAAATCTAGTTCTTCACTGAATTGTATTTTAAAAGATTTAAGCTATCATTCAGATAAGCAGAGTTCTTTGCTATAAAATTTCATCAAAATGTACTCAATCCTTGACCTCATATCTGGGTCCATTTTGGCAATCAGATAAAACTTCTTAGGTTTTCTTCCTAGAGGCATGAGTGGTTAACTTGATCTTATTGCACTGCAAAAGATTTTGTGCTCCACATCATTTTTCATAAAAGCTATTTGTTTTGTTAGGAGAACTCCAGGGAGACTCCTTGTTAGAATAGATTTTGGAGGGCAAGGGTGGCTTGTGCTTGCTCCTCTTCCTGTCTTTCAACCAATAAAAATAGCAAGGGTTAGACATGAAACACGGAAGAAACGAAGATGCATGAAATGATGCAAAAGAAATTTCTCATGAACAGACCAAGGATCATTTAAAAGAAAAATAAACAAAAAAGAGTCTCAGGCACATTGTTGATTTGGAAACATACTTCGTTTGTCTGAAGGCTGTCACCGGCTTTGTTTGTGTTTATTGTCTTGTTTGTTGGTTGGAAGGCAAAGGGACTGCAGCCAGGGGCCTCCTTTCATGTTTCCTTTGTGCAGCTCAGCCACCCCACTCAGGCCCACGGAGGTCCACACCAGCACAAACAGCCTTTGCACAGAAAGGGCACTAGGTGGTGCCCATCTGCTGTGCCGGTGAAAGGGCTGGATTCCCTGGGGAAGTCACTCTGGGGAATCTCCTCAAGCCCAGCCCCAGCTGGTCGGTGCAAAGCCCCGCTCCAACACAGGACGAGGAGCAGAGTGTTGTTCTCTGTTCCTGAGTGCATCCTGAGATTTCCATTCTAGGACAAAGATTTGGTTTGGGGAGGGAGACAGTGTTTTCAACTGTGAAGGTGAAAGTTGAGGGGTGGTGGTGGCAAAAAGCTTCCAACACTCTCTTTGCAAATAAAAGAGCAGAGAAATAAAAGCTGCAACCCTGCCCTCCATGTCTGTAGAGTCGTAGTAGGCTATGTTTGCCAAGGGTTTCTTCCTATCAGATTGTGTCTACAATACCGTGCTCAAGCTATTTTTTCCTACCTTTGCCCATAATCAAGCTGTAAAAATAATAAAAGAAAATGAAGGCAAATCTTGAATTTCAATTTGCCTCTTCACAAAAATAATACTTTGTCAAATTAAGTGTAGTTAAATTGAAAAGTTTGCATGTCCACAACTGTCTTCATACCTACTGTTTGAAGACATGGCTTTATACTATTGGGTTTATTCCTAAAAAAATCTTATTAGACACGCTTAGCAGATTGTTGCTTTGTGCTCAAGGAGAATAGATAACTGGCTAAGAAGATTTTTTTTTCTTGAATAATTTTATCCAGGCAATATGCCCATCAGATCTGTTTCAAAACATAGAACTACTTAGAACCTTCTTATTTTTTGTGAAGCTATGCAGCAGTTGAGAATAATCACGCCATTGTCAAAGAATGAAAAGTATCATTTTTTCCCATAATAAAAATATGTAAAATATGAGTTTATGATGTTTTTCTCAAAATGCAACTAGAGTTAGCTTTCTCCAAGTATATTTGTCTTTACGAAAGGCAAGAAAACAGTATTCTGAATATCGGAAGTAGACTAGTACAGTAGTGCCTCAATTTTATTTCACTGTGAGTGAGATATATTCCAAAAGAAAGGAAAGAAAATGAAACTGTAGTTTTAAGAAGTTAAACTATGGAAAAGCTTTATTACAAACACATGAGAATTATTTATTTGCTCTAACTGCCCTGTCATACGTCTTGGCATGTGGCAGGTTGACTGCTCATTAATCCTATTTATATCAGTATGATAACCCACCCCACTGAGTACACATGTGTTAAAATATTCATAAATTATTTTTATTGCAAACAAATATATATTAAATGCCAAGAGACGACCATTATTTAAAGACAAAACTAGTCAACAATCAAGGAAGCATAGCCTTTTCAGTGTCAGTCCAGTACATGTGTTTTCTCAAATTCTCACTGTTTCTCATTTTATGGCTTCATAGAAAATTTTGCCTTTCATTTTTAAATTCTAAAAAATAAACAGATTTAATTGAAAGGAACAGACATAAACAATAAAGTATGTTCTGCCACCTCAGACCAATAATAACTTTGGAACAAGCCATATAGGAAAATGTACTTCTGGCCTCCAAAATTTTGAAAAACATATAATTTGAACCTTCATCCAGTCTTGAATTAAATTTGGTGGTGTTTTATGAAGTCATACACCAAGTTAAATCAGATAATTTCTTGATAAATAAGCTGCAAACAAGAATTTTAAAGATATATATATATATATATATATTTGCATTAAGAAAAATCTAGAATGCTGAGAATTGAAACCAATACTGAAAACATACTGAGAAAGATTATTCCCTAATGATATAATTTTGAACTATTCTATACAGAATTATTTCAGGAAATTTTAAAAAAGTGGAGGTAGTCATTCTCTCTATAAGCTGTCTGTGCAGTTACTCAGTACAGTTGAAAAGTTTGAATTCATCAAAATCCAGATATCTTAGTTAAAATATATTGCCCAACTTACCCAATTCATCATATTCTGAATTAATGCTGTGAAAACAAGTATAATTTTTAGATATTAGTATCACACTTCAGATTCAGCTACAATAATGGTTGCTTAATAAAATGAACTGTGCTTAACAGTTTGCTTGTAATAGTCTCTAGGAAACCTAAATTTCACAACATTAACTGAACAACTTTCTTGGTTGACATGACAATTGATGAGTAAAACCAAATGAAAAATTCTGAATGTGTGAGTGCTAATGTTGTTCATTTTAATGGTGAATACAACACTTAGACACACCATAACAATGAAATATTTTTCTTATGGTGCCAGTACTTGCTGTAAAGTTGGCACCCTAGGATTACGTGCTAATTTCAGGCAGGCTTTTTCTAAATGGTGATACCTTCAAACATATTTTACTTTCCACTTTGCGTTGGAAGAAACATTTCTTCATATTCACAATATTTAGTGAAATATTTAGATACTAAAATATAGAAAAAGTCATGGACATAAAAATTATCCCTCAGTGTTTTTACAGTAACAACCACTAGGCTTTATCTTAAGTATCTAACAATGAGGGTACAGTTAGCAAAAGGTATTCATTTGATGAAAAATTATTTAGTCTACAAAATATGTGTGTGTATGGTGTTACAGTAATAGAGTACTAAGTAAAAAGAAGTCAGTACATAAAATTAAGGTGTACTGTGATTGCAATAATTTTAAACATACAAATAATGAAATACTAAACCAACACAAAAATGCTAATCATCATATTAAGGAGCCAAAATGAACTTTTACTATCTATCTTTTACAAAATTTCATTATATTGCCTTATTAATATAATTTAAAAAGAAAGGTCAAATTTCAAAATCACTTAAAATAAATCAGTAGTCAATTTACATTTATTCTTTAAATGTCATAACTGGTCACTATAGAGTTTTGAAAGGAAAAATTAGGCAACTCACATTTTCAAAACTGTGAACTTTGAAACCAATATCCCAGTATGCAAATTTTGGTAGTGAAACCCAATTTGCTTTCCATGGCATCACAGTGCACATATATTTTGTTAAAAAAGAACTCCCTGTTTTATTCATTTATTAATTTTACTGCCTACTACATTCAACTCAAAATCACAGCATCTTCACCTGTATTTTCTCAACTCTCCTGATCAGCCATTTCTGTAAACAAAAAAAAAAACATATATTGGAATAGCACAAAACCCTCTCATTCAGCTCTCTGTGAAGGTGGAGACATACTTTCATGTGAATCTTGGCCTCTGTACAGCGCTGCTGCACAATCATTTTCATCTGAGACTTGAACATATTGGAGGAACTAGAGCCTTCCTTTCTTTTATCCTGTCATCTCCACACCCCCCTGGAAGTGATGGGCATATGGCAGGCACCCTCCCTGGATTCTCAAACAACAGGAGAGACCTGATTTCAATTCCTACATCCTGTCATCAGTGACTCTCGGGATATTTTGTTCTTGCAAGACTAAGGATGTGATGCGAATTTGCCATACGGACAGAGCTTAATGCGATGCCATTTTTTACCACTGGAGCCCTCAATCAGTTAATTAAACATGATATAAATCACCACATGCATTTGTAAAGTAAGATTAATATGGTAAAGTCAGAGTAAATGAGGAATCCTCCCCGTGCTAGGAGTGTGAATCACAGATAGGAAGATTACACTCTTAGAAACTCAATACTTTTGAGCAGGCTTTGTCAGTTTAATCCCCCAGACTGCTTTGTGCAATTTGAAACCTGGAGCTGTCATCTTTAGCCAAAATTTCAGCCATAACTTCCTCAGCTTTCACCCTGTTACTGAGATCAGCATTCACCGTACTTAACAAAGATCAAACCTTTCAGCGGAACACAGGGCAGCCTCTTACCACCGGGGACACCCGAAATACGTTTAATAAATATTTCATTTTGTTTTAACATGAAGACTTTCCCCAGTTCCCAATTTCTCCCCCGGGGGAGCTAAGGGCTGCCCCCATGCTGCGCATTCCATCACTGTGGTCAGTTAGGTTTATAGCCTTAATAAAAGGATTTTTCCCCCTTCATGTGCTAGGAGCCTTGTTAAACCAGAGCAATTATAGAAACACAAGATAGGTGCTCTGCAAAGATCAAAGCTCACCTAAAGACAGCTCCATAGGAATTTGAAGCTCTCTTTGAAAAGCGCTCAGTTTACAAAGTATAGAGGTGTTAAACCCCAGGAATTATAAAAAGGGCCTAGTTTTGAATAATGTTAAAAGTCTGACAGTAGTTAATACGGGATCTCCTTCAGCTACTCTTTGTGTATTATTTCTAATATCTATTCACATCATACCTCTAATAGCTCCAAAGGAACCATTATGCTTGGAAGACATACGCAGATGATGGATCCTTAATACCAAATGCATTACCTACTCAGTAGGTACATTTTAACTTCAATATCTTAGCTCAGGGGAAGGGTGGGAAAATAGCCTGCAAATTTCAGTAGGAGGAAAACAATGCAGCATGCCTGGATCTTAAGCTTCATGACTCCCTGAGAGGGCTCCCTGGAAGCTTTGTGTTCCACACAGAGGGAGAGTTGATGGTCTGCAGGAGGTAATGTCAGAACTTGCCTTCTGTGGCCGCAGCCAAAGTCACCCTACTGCAAACGGGTGTTGAAGCACCCACTCTTTGGCACTGTAATTCTTCCTCTGCCTCTGTAGGTTGTATCATTCTGAATTCATACCCATGCTCTCCACCACACACACACACACACACACACACACACACACACACACACACACACAGGCTTGTATACAGCTTGCGCTTATAGACTCCATTTGGGAATAATACTGACAAACCTTGAGTAGTCTCCACTAATCACATACGTACAGGGTCTTTCGAGTGACAGTCTTAGGATGCCTTTCCTGAGTCCTCTATCAAAAAGCTAAATAGTTTCTTTGGTGTCACACAACATCTTAATACAACAGAAAAGAGGACAGGGCTCAGCCTGGGATCTTGATTTCTGTGCTTCCACTTAGGAAAACAAGTTATTTAAAAGGCAGTCACTGTGTTACCAGGAATTTTTTAATATTAAATTACAGAAAAACACTGGGGGCTTTAGAAAGCCAAGAATCTTAACTTTGAAAAATGCAGAAATGAATATAGGGCCTTCATTTCATGTCAGCATATTCATTTTTAATAAAACATATTGGTGATAATAAAAATAAGCGCTGATATTTATTGAATGCTCATTTTGTGCCAGGCTGTGTGCCTAGCAGCTCACATAGAGTACCACAATTAATCTTCACAATAACCCTGTGAGGTAGGTTCTATTATTATATTTATTTTACTGAGGAGGAAACAAGCACAGAGAGGCCATGAAGTTTGCCAAGATCATATCGCTAGTGAAAGGGGCGGGCTTTGCTTGATAGCTGGAAACAAAAAGGGCTCTTCAAATGGAGGGAAAGGTTCAATTTCAGTTTTTAGATTATTAATTAATAATTAATTTAAATCTGCGTTACATGATTCTGGAAGCCAAACTTTTATAGCTGTGACTATCTGATTGCAAGTTTATTTTTGTTGTGACCTAAAGTTTCTACTTCATGGTTTTATTTATTTATTTATTTATTTTAATTTGGCTGTAACTTTCAGGGGAATCCTAATCCTTCAAGTTGAATGTAGCAGTTTGTTTATATTTTTTCCTGGTTAGCTTAATGCTTTTAATGTTGGTGTTAAATGGATAACAAAACTCCAAACTCTGTGTTTCTCATACCTTATTTTGGAAAATGTTAGACATTCAGAGTTACATGAAGAGTTTCATGAGAGTAAGCAAGTCTTTTTGTCAT
The DNA here is from genome assembly GCA_004027165.1 of Ctenomys sociabilis. Classification (NCBI taxonomy): domain Eukaryota; kingdom Metazoa; phylum Chordata; class Mammalia; order Rodentia; family Ctenomyidae; genus Ctenomys; species Ctenomys sociabilis. Next base: position 31,534 of record PVKA01010469.1, read on the forward strand.
TTTGGTCTTGGACATGCCATTTCATAGTCATCTAAGAGAATGTCATTGTTGAAAGTAAAAACATACTATTATCCTGTTTAATTTTTCTTTTCTCCTTTTCTCAGGATAGCTCAAGATTCTGACATTTCATGCAAAGGGGAAAGCGATGTTCCCAGTTTAGAAGTAGTATTATGCAGTAAAAGATAGGCCTACATTAGGATCGTGTTCTGTAGAATTATTTTGGGTTCTGCAGTCTTGGGTGAAAAGTTATTTAAGAATTTATGAACAAGACTATGCCTGATTAAATGAGGAAAAAATGTGAACCATACAGCATGGTTGTGAGAATTAAAATGAATGACATATATATAATTGAGGAGAGCTGTGATCCATTGTGTTTGAATGAGGGGGTCTGGGGAGATGGCTCAGTGGAATAAACGCTTCCCTGGCAAGCGCAACGGCCTGAGTTCAATCCTGGGTTCTGCCAAAAAAAAAAAAAAAAAAACAAAAAAAAAACAAAAAAAAAAAACATTGTGTTTGAATGAGTATTACTTTCTTCTCTTTTTCCCTTTGAATGTAATTGTCACAGGTATGGTTAAAAAGAACCTCCCTTCATCGTTAGAGAGAGATATTGAAAGTACTGCTTTCATAATTTGGTGCTTTCTCAGAAAATATAGGACCTTATTTTGAAGGTCTGAACAAGGTGTGCTGTTTGTGTCTTTATTGGAAGCCTCTGGCCATCCCCGCCAGTCCTAAAACTCTCAGCACAGGGAAACTTCTGTTTTCAAGAGGGCTTTCCTTGATAACTGGATATAAATGGGGCTCTTGAAATGGAGGAAAGATTCAATTTTAGTCTTTAGACTATTAGTTTTGTAGTTTTGAAGAATTTGGTAGGTATCTCTTATGTACTTTTTTTTCTCCTGTGTATTGCCTGAAGTCATCTGAGCAAATATTTCAACCTGCTGCTTGGCAACACCAAACACGTATCGTCTTGCTCTTTTAAAACCTTAGACCTGCAGTTTCTGGGCATACCACATCCTCCTTATGCCATGGAGACTTGGCTTGCATATTCAAATAACCTCTATCATCTTACGGGTACGTGATAAATATTAATAATCATTCAATCAATCCATGTGCCACCTCTCATAAGTACTAATTTTCTTTCACAGTTTAAAAACCCAACTGACATTTTACTGAAATGTAAGACTTTATGAGAAGTCATTTTACACTTGATCTGAGTACCTGTCTATAGAAATGTATACACATGCACTACGTTAATGTCAGAAATATTCATTCTCCCAGATGATATTTTTTCTGTCTTTTCTTTCTTCACGTTTCATGGTCTTTCTCTGTCTACATGTAATGCCCTCATTGTGTTTAGAAGTGTTCAGCATGTAGCATTTTTAGAAGATAAAGCTTTCTTAAAAATATAACTTTATGGAACTATGAAAAGTTGGTCACTGCTGAACAGTGGATTAAGATAATTACGTCATTGCTTCCTATCCAAAAACCCCACCTAAATTACCAGCATCTTCTTGTATAGGAACACCTGGTATTAGTCATAACATTTGCTTTCCCTCTGGGTTTAATAAATGAGAAATATATGGTGCCCAGTTTGACTAGAGCTTCAGGCAAACCATGAGCAATTTTTAGTATATTTCCAGCAATATTTGGAACATTGACACTGAAGTGTTTTTCATGGTATGTTTCATATTTAGCTTAACAATGTATCTTGTATTTTAATCTGATAACTTTATTTCTTCTCCTTTTTGGTGAATCAAGCCACAAACTCGTTGTTGCTTCTTTCACTTAACTTGAGATGCCACAGTGTACTATTTGGTGGTGGAAGGGGGGGGGCTGATTTTGCAAAAATACTTGCATGATTTTGAACTTAAGGTATAGGACAGTCAGCAAAGATTATTTTGGAGAATGGAGAGCATTAAGATCATCAGTGAGCCACCCAGCCTCTGATCTGCCTTTTTTTTTTTTCTTAAAGGCAGACATGAAAGAGATTCAATTAAAATAGTGCAGAAAAGCAGATTTCCACTTAACTCACTATTCCTTCTTTTGTTCATTCATTCAATAAAATTGTATTGAGGATCTACTTAATGTGTCAGGCCCTGTGTCATGGTAATCATCAAACTTTGACATTTATATCATACTTGCTTATATTTATGCTCAGGAGTGTTGTATTAAGGGTCGCTGTTTTGATCAACAATGGCTCTAGCTGCCTGAGTCATGCTTCTCACCTTCAAATCAAACATTAATAAAAGATATCACCTTTACTTCTGCAACTGATCATGCATTTTTTATTAGAAAAATACATTCTTTTATTCTTCACCTTTAAAATGCAGGTGTATACTTAGAAGATTGTTATATCAATACTTACATTTTTATATCTGTAGTTTCATCTTTAAAAGGCTCCTTCTTCTTCAATACTCTTACACTGTGACTCATTCTATATTCTTAAAAACCAGAGGTTCTAAATACTGTTCAGTTATATTTATATTGCTTCATCTGTCAGATATCAAAATGACTACTATCAATTACCTTCCTTAATTTTTAAGTCATTTTTACTAGTTTTGAGGTTATGGGGGATCTTACATGTGTTTGATTGGATTCAGTCAAACAGACTGTACAGCTTTTACTATGCCTTGTAATTTTTTTCATTACAATAAAAAGCCTTTTAAATCATTGCTACTTAGAAATATATTGAAAATACTTGTGGTACTTTTATATACAGTGAGTTTAATGCCAGGATGTGAAAGCAAATTGATTGTAGGCAATTCTGTGCTTGAGCACCCTGAAGTAAAAAGAATTGCATGAGTAACCCTGGGGACCCTCTGCTCTCGCAAAGCCTGTCTGTGCACTCAGACATCTGCTGGCAGGTGAAAAAAGGAGGGATTGCTTAAATCTTATCTGAAATTGTATAAACATATTTTAATTCAGAGAAATAACTTCTGAAGGGGGATAAAGCACCTCAAGAGACACTTATGTTTGATGTTTTTAAGTTAGTAAAATGAGCTGCAAGGATAGTATGATATCTTGGCAATAAGCATTTGAACATCTAAGAATGTCTTACATGTAGACAACTACATCTGGAGGGTGTGTGGGTGGGCTGGATGAGCAGAGGAAACCTCCGTGGACTTTTTACCTTTGACACCCTGGTCAGAGTGAGAAGTACTTGGGGCTTTTAAGAGTCTCTAATGACACATGCCTCACTCAGCTTGAAGAGCAGTTGACATGTTTTAGGAGTGACCACAAACTGTCATAAGCATTAGAGAGAACCAGTTTACATTTTGGGGAGGTGCCCTTTTTCAGGATTATGATCCTTGAAGAGTCAGCCTTGATTCTTTCCTGGATCTTCAAGGGGATACATCCAGGAGTCAAAAGCTTCTCCGCTGTTCAATGTTTGCAAAAAGCAGGTGTGTAGAATTTGATTTTAGTAGACAGATAGCTATAAGACCTTGTTCACCTCTTTTCCTAAGTTAGATTTGGCTGGGGTAGATGTTGGGGAATTGGCAGAGGAAGAGAAATGAAAGGCTAAGTTGTTTGTGGATATGGGGAATTAATACCTGGAGGGGCAAAAGGGAAAAATCTCTACAATTTAGTGGACCTGGAAACAACATGGCTCTAAATGGAAGCCATTCCTTTCAAAAGCAAGCATATTCCTGTCCAGGCTATGGCCTTGAATAATGTCTCAAGAGAGCCTTGTGATGATATAGGGGTATAGGAGCTGAAGCCTCCTACCATAAGCTCCTTTGAAGAAGGTTCTCACTTCTGGGCTGTCCCACCTGCATTGTTTCAGTTCCACCATCTGTAGAACTGGAGAGGAGATAGCCTTTGAAGTGAATCTGAGACTGTAGATTCTGCCGCCTACAACTTACCTTCCATCCAGCCCTCTCACTTTTAACTGTTTAACTTTAGGCAAGTTATGTCTCATCTGTGCCTCACTTTTTTCATCTATAATATGGGAAAGATTTGGTTACCATTATCATCTATATCTTCTCTAGATAGCTAGGAGACTTAAATACTGAGGCTGTCTGTTATTTTTGTTGTCATATGTACTCAGAAAATAAGAGTATGAACATGGACAACCAGTGGAAACATGTTTTGGTGTAATTATCAGAATGACTGTCTCTGACTACGCTGAAATTCTGCCCAGCAACAATTATATAGGATCATTAAGCGATAATGTGTCAGGATTGTGATAAAGTATTGTAATTATTGCTTACAGTTGGATCCTCAGGAGTGATCTCGTCCAGTGTCATCCTCTATAGATAACAGTAGCACTGAAGAGTGGGTCCTGAGCCCCATAACCACAGAAGCAGACCAAATTCCACATTCTTGTTGTCCAGTGCAGTGCCCTTTCCATGACATCACCCCACCTGCACTGTGTTTCACAACAGATTCAAACTAATCATTGTTAGGAGGCTATTCTTACTATTTTTGACCTGATGTATGTCCTCTCTTATAAAAGTTTTCAGGTTCTTTCCTCTGATTATCCACTGATGTGCTCTGAAAGCTGTTTGCCACACGGTGGGATTTATTCCCAACACTTAGCCCTGCCCACTTGTGATGTCAGCCATCACACCACCAGTTAGTCCCAACAGGTCTTCTGAACCTTTCAAAATGACTGTAAAAATGTTTTACTCATGGGCTAAATGTGGCATTTCTATCATTCACTATTCTCAGGTGTTAATTCTGTTCTACTATTTGGTAGAGATAGCCACTTGGTTTGGAACAGTGCTCTGTTTATTCTACATCACTCATCTGGAAAGTACTTTCTGTCAGGCCCGTCTTGCAAGGTCGCATTCTGTGTCATCTCTCCCATGGCACTTTCATGAAATATTCTGGCTACTTCATCAAATCAAGTGAGGGTTAATGTCATACTCAGTTTTGATAATCAGGAGCCAGTAAATAGACATGACACCACTCTGTCCTTTTCTGACTATTGCTCGGTCTAGACCCCTGCTCCTGTAGGCCAGGGCTGAGTAGGTTTCTCCTTGCAGCCTTACAATGAGCACCAATGCCTAATGCAACTTCTTCTTGTCTCATCTTCCTGAAAATGCATTACATAGATTGCAGTTCATTTAGAATGCAGCTGCCTGGGTCATGACACACACAGAGATTAATCATTACGCCCGGGTTAGCTTCATTACTTTGACTACCCATTACATCTTGCCAAGGTTATAAAATGTTGCTTTTAACTCACAAGGCCCACACCAGCACCCACTTACCTCTAAGACATGCATTTTTGCTGTTTTCTTTGGTATTATCAGGTCACTGGAAATTGCTGGTATTTCCCAGAAGCATTCCCATCAAAAGTTAAATCATATTAAAGCTTTTTGACATTGTATTGAGTAAAAAATATATACCATGGGCTTCATCATAAAAATTTAGAGCACATGTATAAATGGCTGTTGTAAAATTGTTAATAACATAACCAGATTTTGAGGCTGGGGATGTGGCTAACCTAGTGGCAGAGAGATTGCCAAACATATGTGAGACTCAAGGTTTGATTCATCTCCAGTGCCTTTACCCAAATAAACAGCCAAGTATTTCTTTGTTTCTTTCTTTAAAAATAATCATGTCTTCATAAAGATATTCAAGATTCTCCTGCAGCTGTACAATTACTAACTAAACTGTTACCACATTGGTGCAGGCCCCCATGTTGTGTGAGGTACTGCTTAGTTCCCTTCACTGTGTAACTCAGCCCAACACTGAAACACACACACACGCACACATGCACACACGCACACACACACACATATTCTGAAAAGAAATATTATTGCTGCACCAAGGCCACAACATAAGTGGGAAAAAGAAAGAAGACATTTTCCAATAACTTTGTTGCATAAATTCTAAAGTAGCAAAGGTAGTAAGTGCCACTA
>PVKA01010469.1:37503-64374 GCA_004027165.1 Ctenomys sociabilis
TTTTTTTTTTTTTTTTTTTTTTTTTTTTTTTTTTTTTTTTTTTTTTTTTGTCTTTTTGAGACAGGGTCTCACTATGCAGTTCAGGCTGTCCTTAAGCTCACTTTGTAGCTCAGGCTGGTCTCGAACTCACAACAATCCTCCTGCCTCAGCCTCCCGAGTGCTGGGATTACAGGCGTGCGCCACCACGCCCGGCTTAAATAAGTTTTTGCTTTTTTTTTTTTTTTTTTGCGGAACCAGGGATTGAACTCAGGCCCTTGTGCTTGTCAGGGAAGCGCTTATTCCACTGAGTCATCTCCCCGGCCAAACTCAGACCCTTGAACTTGCCAGGGAAGTGCTTATTCCACTGAGCCATCTCCCCTACCCCTAAAAAAATTTTTTGAAGGACAATTCTGAAACTGATTGACATACTGCTCCAATTGTATTCTCGTATGAAATATTTTAAGGAATATATATATATATATATATATATATATATATATATATATATATGTATTGGGAATTGCACTCAGAGCCTCATGCTTGCCAGGCAGGCACTGTGCCACTGAACTAATCTTCATCCCTAGAATTAAATCTTAAAATATATGTGACATACATTTGGATTTTGGGAAAAATGAAAAATTAAAGATGTGCGTGGTTATATTTAGAAGCAAAAGTTATATATTGCAGTTTCTAATTTTGTATGAAATATTGAAAATTCCTTTTTATTTTTTGAGTGGGAATTAATATCAGTGATTCTTGGTGCATATGAAGCTGAACTTCTATGGATTGATCTCAAATCTTTGGTGAGCATTTATAAAACATGACTGACAAAAATATGAATATAGAATTACTATTAATGAATATATATATATACATATATATATACATACATATATATATATATACATACATATATATATATATATATATGTTCTTTTTTTGTATTTTAGGGAAGGGTCTACAGGGCAGTCAGGGTCTCACTGTTAGATCAGACTCATAGTGATCTGCCTGTTTACCTATAATCCAAAAGCTGGGATTACAGGTGTGTACCATCATGCCCAGTCTCAATTGCCATCTCAGCATGCCCCAGGGGTAGGGCCGGCATGGCAGGCCCAGGGATCAAATCCCTGTCCCCTGATCCTGCTTGCAGGCACTTTAACCCACTAAACTATTTGGCTGGCTCTATGACTTGTTATTTTATACGTGTTGTTTTAAACTTTAGGTGTAGGTAGCTTTTTAATCCTCATTAAATCTATACAAAGTTGGTGTTGTCTTTATCATCATTTCATAGATGAACAAATGGAGGTTCTGAAAGTTTAAGTCTTACCAGGTTATATTGCTAGTCAGTCCCAATACTAGGATCAAATGTAGCTGCTTTTGCTCCCCAATTCATGTTGATAGCTATTGCAATATCATAGAGTAAAAATAGAGGAGCATGCTTTATTATGCCAAAAATTACCTACCATGTGTATATCAAAATAGGAATTTGAAGTCAAGGAAGAAACAGAAGCAGTGGGTTTGATGATTATTGACTGGGGTCTTTAGTTCAAATATGTTTTAGCTAGACTTAATGCCCATTTTATGATCTAGAATTTTTTTTTTTTTATGTGTTTAGTGCAGGGTCTATAGGGTCTCAATACACACATCAGATTCATAATGATCCTTCCTATTTTTCATCTTCTCAGGCACTGGAATTACAGGCGCATGTGATCAGGCCCAATCTTAATCTCAGTCTCAGCCTGCCCTGGGGGTGGGTTTGGCATGGTAAGCCAGTTATGGAACCCCTAGCCTCTGTGTCTGCCTAAGCAGGCACTTTAATGTGCTGAGCTATCTGGAAGGCACAGATGGTATAGAAAAAATTTGTTATAGTAGGTAAATGTTAAGTGACTTAACTTGGTAGGTTGTGGAAAGCTTTCAAAGGAAAATGCCTATACATTATTTAGAAGATAGTGTTCAAATTTTTCTGTAGTTTTTCCTATATTTCCTTACTACCATATCTAAACATTTAAGTCAAACAATGGAATATTTTTTGATCTTGAACATAGAAAAAATTAAAGGGCATAGAAATCTAAATGTCTTCGGTCTTTCAGATAAAATATGTATGTTGACTATTTTATATCAGTAGAACTTGCAGTAATCAACCAAGGGCCAGTCAGAATAAGAGAGACACAGAAAGAAAAAAAGAATGAAATCTTTCTATCCAACTTCTGAAATATGTTTTATGGATTCAATAATATTAGTCTTCCTTCATAGTTTCTTGGGGGGAGGATTAAAAAAAAAACACAAACAAACCAAAAAACAACTGTATGCATCAGTGCCCTAACATCTACAAAAACTTATTGAAAAAATTTCAGATGTTATTAATAAAGATAATATATATCCTTGGCACCATGAAATATTCTCATGTGCTATTCTTTGCTGTGTCACTGGATATTTTAAAGAAATTATTTAGCATGGATTTAATAGGACACCATCGGTATACATTGGCACAATAAATGCAAAAACTGGAATCTGGTCTTGTTTATCTTGTGTATGTCAAGTGCTTACTGAGTAACCGGAGCCATGTGAGACAGAGATACACAGTGACTTAAATGTGACCCCTAAGAGCGAGGGGTTATTTTTTGATGAGTAGAACGTTTACCTGTCATGATTATTGGTTTAGGGTCTATCAATCATCTTACAGATATCAATTCCCATGTCATAGCCATTTTTGGAATCGGAGTTTCTATTCTTTTGCTTCAATTGGTGAAATGTTAGGAACTAGTGAGAAAATCTGTCATTCTTTATTAGAGGATTTTTATGTATACCATATTGAAGAAAAACCACATAAAACCAAAAGCCTTTCAAAATAGCATAAACAAAGCAACAAAATATCACACCTCAAATTAACTTTTATATAATTTAATGAAAATTTATAAAGATTGATACTAGATTCTTTTTTTTTTCAAATTTATAAGAGTATTTTATAACATTACTCCAGAGTAAAATGGAAAAGAATGTAGATCTGTCCATGCACTAAAGACACCAAAAACCCAACTGAAATTGGTTTCCACTGCACTGTCCCGCATGAGTCCAGCTGAAGACCTTGTGCCCATGGACATGTTTTGTACAATTCCAACTGTAGGCCAGAGCCCATGACAATGCATTATACAAATCTGTATCAAGGATCTGCACTGGGAAGGCCCAAAGATCAGTGGCAGAGGCTAGAAAGTATAAGCCAGCAGGATAAGGGATCTGTGTTTGTAGGCCGAGGGAGCTGCACTGGATCCAGAGAGTCATGCTCAAAGTAAGGGCCATAGCTTCCCTGAGGAGGACCATGGCTATCAGGAACAGTGAGGATGCAAGCTCCTCCAATGATGGAACAGCTGAGTTTGTAACAGCAAAACAAGAATGCCATGCTCTTCCAGGACAATCAACAGCATAGCATCTTCTCCTCTAGTTTTTATGCTAAACAATCCTCCAGTGGGCCTTCCATAACTAGCACTAAGTTGATTCAGTTCAGCTGGATGTTACAAGTTGACCTTTTGTTAATCCACCACACTAGGCTCCTAGGATTAGAGCCAAGTCAAACCAATCAGAGGACTGATTTAAATTAATTCTTGATATCAATCTTTCCTTCCAAAGAAAAGGAGAATTTACTTAGCAAGGATGGTACAAGAAAATAACTTAGGAACAGGACAAGAACTTCATAGAAGACAACAGAGAAATTAAGATGCACATGCTGTTTATATATACCAAGAAAAATCCAGTATCTTAATGGCAAATTTTTGTTTCAGAATTTCCATTATTCATTTTTATGAAGTTGAAATGAGTTTAGGATTCCTAATTTTGAAGTAATAAGTTTAGACATATTAGACTAAAAACAATCTAAAAATGTATTTATAATCTGAGATTACCAATAAAACACATATTCTAGGAACTCCTAGGTAATTATGATATTAAATCAAAGATATGATACAATTATCTGATTTAGGATTGAATGAAAATATCAAGTGGCAAAGGAATTGGTGTATATTTTTCATGAATTATGTACCCATCAGTTACTAGTTCCAAACTTCTAAGGATTCACTACACATAATTTAATACAAAAGTCATTCTAAATAGGAAGAAGAATGAACAGCATAGTTATAAAAATGGATAGCAATTCAGGATATGTGACACCTGTAAAAACATAAAGCAGTTAATTATGATGGACTGTATTTATTCCGAATTGTAAAAGTCAGCCTGAGAACTCAGAGTTGTATAGTGACTTTAGCAAAGATAGAAGAGATGGCTTTCACAGAGGAAAATTTATATGAGTTACCAATTAAAAACTAAAGCCCATCATAAATTTAAAAAGCAAAAGAAGTGTTATATTTGTGCACTGAAAACTATAAAACATTGTCCAAAGAAACTACAGAATACCTAAATAAAAGTGAAGACATTCTTGTTCATCGATTGTGAGGGTTAATGTTATTAAGATGGGAATACTCCTCAAATTGCTCCACAGATTCAATCTGTATCAAAATTCCTCTTGGCTTTCTGGATAGAAGTAGTTATAAATTTCTTTTTGGAATGAAGACAATGTTCTGAAATTAGATAGCAGTAATGGTTGCAAAACTTTGTGAATATAGTCAAAATGATTCAACTGCACATGTTAAAAGGATAAATTATATGAAAAGTATTTCTTTTCTTGAGACAGTGATTTGTTATGTAGTTCAGGTTGACTAGAAATCAATCACTGAAGATTCAAAATATTAAAAGAAAATAGCAGAAAGAAAGTCCACAAGAAAAAATTGGAGATGAAAATAGTCGATTTGCAATCCAAAAGCAACAAATCCCACTGCATGCAATAGACTAAATGTTTGTGTCTCTCCAAAACTCATTGGATGAAATTTTTATTCCCGGTGTGATAACTTTAGCAGTGGAGCTTTTGATAGATGACCTATTTGAGTGGGAAAGGTCTTCAAGATTGAGATGAGTGATCTAATAGAGCCACTCCAGAAGGCCCTCAATCTCTTGTCATGTGGTGTGGAGCAGAAAGGAGCTTGTCTATGGAAGGATGGGAAGTCGTCCTTCACTGGGCACCAAATCAGAGGTTGATCTTGAAATTTTGGAGAACTGCAAAAAAATAAGTGTATTATTTAATCCACCCAAAAAATCTATGGAATTTTGTTGTAGTCTATCCACCCGACTAAAACACAGGGACAAAGATGATTTTAAACGTCAGGGCTGGAGAGATAGCTCAGTAGAATAAGTGCTTCCCTGGCAAGCCAAGGGCCTGAGTTCAACCCTCAGTTCCACAAAATAATGTCAAATATATTCCACAATTATGTGACTAATTGCAGTAATAATATTGCATTGCAGTAAATTAAGGCACAAAATCATAATTAGGTTTTTAGTTTGAATAGAAACCTAAGTTCTGTCTATTCAGGAACTAGTCAAAAGTTTTTGACAAGTGCTGAAATCTACTGAAAATAAAAGTGATTAGATAAAGTTTGTTTGTTAATTTTGTGTTATTTAATGCTGCTGTAACATCTTCTTTTATTTTTTTTTAATGTATCAGTTATTTAATTAGGTTCTTACTAGGAAATTTAGAACACTAATTTATGAGGATAAATTCCATTTGTCAGAGCAAAAACAGATTGCAGGTAGCCCCAAAACTGAGGAACAGGTTTGATTTTTGCTAAAATCTGTGAGTCCACCACTTTCTGATCCACCTTGCGCTGCTCTGAAATCTGGTATCTCTCTTTCTCGGTGTCGAAGATCTCATCCTCCTGGTGTCTGGGCTTCAGCAGCTTCTTTTTCTTGAAGGAAGCATCAGTGAGGTGTTTGGGGATTTTCACTTTGCTGATGTCAATTTTTGTAGAGGTGGCAATGATAAATTTCTGGTGTGTTCTGCATAGGAACACGATTAAGGCTGAGAGGCCCAGCACAAGTAGCAAGCCACTGGCCAACTACTTCAGGAAGACCACTCTCTTGCCTGCGTGACCCCAGTGAGGATGATCAAGATGGTGCCAGAAGTGGTGCTAGGTCAAAGTTTCCCCATGTGCTGAAGGGTTTCTTACCATGGCTCAAGAGCTTTTGGGGCACATCTTCAGTAGGGTAGTATCTAGGCATTTTTCAAAGCTTAACTGTCCAGTTACCTCCATTCTTGTCCCCAACAACTGGTTTTGTGATCATAGCAAGAACTTTCTCTTTCTTTTTCTTCTCAACCTTTGATTTAGCAGCTGTGTACTTTCTCTTGTACAAAGCCTTTCTGGAATACATAGAGGATTGGAAATATCTACCAATTCCTCTAACCAGGATGGGATTTCGGCTGCAGTGGGGCTGCCCCTTCTTGGACTTCTTTGCTTTCTTCACCTTACCCCTTTTACCAGTACTGCTGGCAGAAGCTTTCTGGGCTTTTTGGTGTCTGGCTTCTCAGTTTTTTCACCTGCTGTCTTTCAGGATGGAAAAAAATGTTGCTGTAACATCTGATGTATCATTATAATAAAATAAATGACTTTTTTATTAATATGTGACTCCATGTTTTAATTTTATTATCAATTGGAATTCACAAAAGGAAGATTTAATCTTGTTTATTAGTTGCTCTCTCAAGAGCCATCACAAATTTATTTGATGTTTAGTACATCTGCTTGATGGTAAGCACTGATAGCACAAAGTGGTTCCAAATTCATCTCAGTTTTATGGGTGACTACAACCTACGGACAGAACCAAACTTGTAACCTTGATTTTGTGACTAAGAATGCAACACCCACAATTATTGCCCCAGGACTGCTACTCTCCATGAACCAGGAAAGATTTTTAGTTTGAGTTTAATACTTTGGGTTTACAGCAAAAAAAAATTAGCATCCTCATTTGGTGGACTTGTCTAGTCAAGTGATCTTGTCAGGTCATTATCAACAATGAAACTCAGTAGACCATGCAGAATCATCTACAGAGAGTATATGTTTGCTAATAATTAGGTGTTCTATAAGTCACTTTGGTACAACATCAGTTGTTGTGAATGAAGCAGGAACAGAAGGGTATAGACACTCTTATTGTCTTCATATATACCCTCATTTAATAGGGCTGTGGTATGAGTTAGATATAGAGGAAGAAATAATAAAGTGTTTATAGTAAGTATAGAATTTCTGCAGTGACTCATAATAAAGTATTTGGAATAGAAACATCATATTTGTAAAGTAAGTTATGGCATATAAAATTCTCAGTAACTTTCCGCTTAGTTTCTTTTTATGAAAAAAAATTAAACTTTGGTCAAGTGTGAAGACTCTGTAAAGTAATTTGGACAAGCACAGATCTGGTGTGAGTATCTTGAGAAAAAAAAGTACATCAAGAATATAATAGTAAAAATTTCAAAAGCGGCAAGATGGCAGAGTGCTAAGTAGAAGACAAAGAACTTTTCCAAATGTTACCATGGGTTGCTGGGATACAGCAATGCAGGGAAGATAAGGAGGGAGATGAGTTCCCCCAGACCCAGGAAGGAACTGAGGCCTGAACTAAGCCCTATGGAGACAGTGAAGAGAGAACCTTCAATGCAGAAGAAGGAGGCTTCCAATAGAGTCTTCTTCAAGGGAAACATTGAATGAGAAGCCTGGCCCAAAACAACCAACTCATGGTAAGTGCTGAAGACCTCTAAGACCTTCATGGGGAGACACAGCAGTTCAAGGGAGCAGAGGATGGGAAGGACTGCACTAGCTTCCAGTGCATGCGAAGAGCTGAGTCATCCCATGCGCAGGTGTGATTGGAAGGGAGCAATTTTGGAAAGAGACTGACCCATACAGAGTGGCTGTTGACTCCCTCTAGCAGCTTCCCTTGGGCTGTGGCTCCTGGAAAGGTGCCCTGATGGCTGCAAGCTGCCAGATGGTGCATGCATGCTGGATTTTGGGGATAAAGGAACATAGACTGGGATGTTACCTCCTTGTTTTTTTACCAATGATAGCAGAGACAAAACTAGAAGTGGACTTTTTGTTTGTTTTTGTTATTGTTTTTTATTTTGCTCTCTTGATCTCCTTTTTCTTTGTTACAGTTCTACTTTGTTTAAAAAAAAATTTGCTTTGTTTTGTGATTGTGTTTATTCTTTTTTTTCTCCACTGCTTGAACTTTTATTCATAAGAGTGTGAATATGGTGTCTAGCTTCTCAGTAGCTGTGGTTCTGCTCAGTTCCTCTTTTTATCTCTTCTTTTGCTCCCTTCAATTTTCTGCACCAGTTTCTCAAAGTTAGTGGGATTCTCCCTTTATCCTCCAGCCTGCTAATCTCTTCTGCTCCTTCCACTTTTTTATTTTCTTTCTAACCTATTTTAAATTTTAAACCCTGAGGGCAAAATTGATGTACTAAGGACTTGTATATCGCATAGAATTTTCTGGTTCATTTTAGACTTTGTTATAGAACTGCAAATGTAGTTCCTATGGGTTAAAGGTGGCAAATTAACCATTACTTTAGTTTTTCATTTCTCAGGCTGTGTTTTATATTATTGTTATTGGCACCACAATAGCAAAATGTTCAATACTTGTTCTAAACAGCTCTTACAAACATCATTTAAAAAAATAAAATGAGAAGACACTGAAACAAGCTGCAAGATGCAATTCCAGGGCTGGAGAGATAGCTCAGTGGCATAAGTGACTGCCTGGGAAGCACAAGGTCCTGTGTTTGATCCCAGGTACCAGAAGAGAAAAACAAAAGATGCAACCCCAAGTATTATCAAAAGCAAATCAACTGAAACTGCAAAGCAGTTAAATGAGGTTGTAGAAAAAAATCAAATCAGAAATAACTTCTCAGATAAATGCACAGATGGTGTCCACAATGAAAACCATGATTAGGGACACTAGAGCAGAAGAGACAAGAGTATAGTAGAGCTTAAGAAAATTATGGAGCCATGAATGCTCAGCATGGAAAAGAAATGGATCCGTCCACAGACTCAAGAAGATATACAGGAGAATGCAAATTCCATTGCAAGTATTTACAGCCAAATAAGGCAATGTGATGATAGGATCTCAGATATAAAAGACAGGCTTGTAACTAGTGATCACAACAAGAAAAATTTCTTCAACATAGCAAGAAACCATGAGAAATCAATATGACAGCTGCTAGACGATGTAAGAAAGAATAACTTAACATTGATTGGAGTAAATGAAAAAGTAGGAGGTATGTCAAATGATATTAATAAACTGTTCACAGGTATCATGGCAGAAAAATTCCCCAATAGAGAAAAAGAATTTGACAGACAGTTAAGTGAGGCATATAGGACTCTAACTGGCCATGACAAAAAAATTACAGCTAGGTATATCATAGTTAAGATTACAGAAAATCAACACACAAAAAAGAAGACTATTAAAAGCTGCTTGGGTGGGCTGCTGATATAGCTCATTGGCGTAAGTGCTTGCCTGGAAAGAACAAGGACCTGAATTTAGTCCCTGTTGCTACATAAACAAACAAACAAACAAATAAGCAAACACACAAAAAAAGATATGGTAAAAGCAGTTGGGGAGAAGAAACAAATCACCTATAAGGGGAAGCCCATCAGAATTACAGCTGATTTTTCAGCACAAATCCTCAAGTCAAGAGCTTACAATGAAGTATTTGAAGTTTTAAAAGAAAACAACAGGGGCTGGGGAGATGGCTCAGTGGAACAAGCGCTTCCCTGGCAAGTGTAAGGGCCTGAGTTCAATCCCTCATTCTAAAAAAAAAAAAAAAAAAAAAAAAAAAAAAAAAAAAAAAAAAAAAAAAAAAAAAAAAAAAAAAAAGAAAGAAAAAAAGAAAGAGAGAGAGAAAAAAAAAACAATCTTCATCTCAGATTGATATACCCTGCAAAAAGCAATGGAGAAATAAGATGATTCCTTGACAATAAACAACTGAGGAAATTTATGGCATTTAAACCAGCACTCACAAATGTTTTGAAGGAAAATATTCTAGAATGAAAAATCAAGGGCTGCAACATCAGAAACCCCAAGAGAAGTAATCCACCAGACAAGGCAAACAAATTAACACAAAGGAGAAAAAGAGAAGGAAAGTGAGTAACAGGAAAATAACGTGACAAAAATAAGTCAACATACATCAGTTGTAACCATCAATGTCCATGGCCTTAATGAGGTATTTGAAAACAAATTTAATTTCAGTCCAAGACTGGTGAAGAGAAATGAAGAAGGCCCCTACATCCTTGTAAAGGGAACAATACAAGAGGAAGAGATCACAATCATAACTATATATGCAACAAATACCAGTGTACCCAGTAATATAAAACAAATATTAATGAACATGAAAAATCATTTATTTATTTATTCACTTGGTACAGGGTCTTATTACGCAGCTCAGACTCATAGTGATCCTCCTGTCTCAGCCTCCTCAGCTCTGGGATTATAGGTGAGTGCCACCACACCTGATTTCAGGGCCAACTCAACATGCCTGGAATTCTGGGGCCAGCACGGCATGCAGTACTGGGGATAGAACTCCAGTCTTTGTGCTTGACTGGCAGGCATTTCAACTGTTATCAAGAAATCAATCCAAAGCAAATGCTGGAGAGGCTATGGGGAGAAAAGGACTCTTTTCCACTGTTGGAGGGAATGTAGACTGGTACAACCACTGTGAAGATAAGTGTGGAGATTTCTTAGAAAGGCTGGAGTTGGAAGTCACATTTGACCCTGTTATTTTCCTGATGGGTATCTTCCCAGAAGAACTAAGGACACTGTACCACTGTATGTGTTCATCCATTTGTATAGCAGCACACTTGCAATAGCTAAATCTTGGAAACAGCCCAAATGCTCATCAATGAAGGAATGGATAAAAATGTTGTGGAATTTTTATATAATTGAATATTACTCAGACATAAAAAAGATAAAGTAGGGAATTAGAGAATTTCATAGGTAAATAGATAAAATTTGAGACCATACTCATAAGTAAAATACATTATATGCAGACATATAAACATCATATTGTCTCCCTAGTGTGGGAAGCTGAAAGAGTAAATGTGATCCAGAACGTACACTAGACATTGTAAAATAGTAAGAAACATCAAAAGGAAAGAGAAACTAGTATATATTGAAAAGATAGGTTGGTGTCAATATTGCTTGGACAATTCAATGCCGATATCTCATATTCAGTAACTAATTTAAATATAACAGTTCACAATGTATTAAGCATTGTTCCCCTCCTATCATATTGTTTTGGAAGTTTATTTATTTTTGTTTCTTTTTCTTTAAAATAAAAATAAAATACAATAAATGCAACTCATTGCTTAGTCCATAAAAAGTTTCAGAGTAAAGATATCATTGATTTTGGTGCTGGGAATATGATTTTCCTGAATTGTGAATATTTTAGCACTTCTGTGAGCATAACTTCTACAATAAAATAAAAAGCAAATTGTGACAAAAGTCTGTCTTTGAGAAAGGAAATGAAGAAAGTGACCAACGCCTCCAAGACAGTCAAGCAAGCTTGGTGGATGACTGCAGTCACGAATGATAAGAAGGGGTTTTGCTCTCCCTGCCCAAAGGAATGTAAAAAGATTGTGCAAGAAGGAAGTCAAAAATAACTTTCTTTCCTTATAAGCAGACATTGTTTTCCAGTCCCTGACCCTATCTGTCTGACCCCCTTTCTTGGCAGAAACTTTAAATATCTGTGGTATGCTTTCATTCTCTGCTCTGTTGGTGCTAGGAGCTTCGACTATATTTGTCTTCTAAATCTTCAAGAGTTTTTCCTTTGTGTAATGAATGACATTCATTATTCTTATTCTGACATTAAAGACCTTTAGTCACCTGACTCCAATCATTCTATCTGAAAATTTTAATATTTATTAAAAACCTCCATTGAACTTCCAGTCACACATACCTGTTCTGCACCTTCCAGGGAACGCTTATCATTTCCACTTTGAGATTTAGGGGTTGGACCATTTCCAAGTCATTTTTGCTTAACTAATTTCTATGCTTCCTTTAAAGTTCTATTCATTACTTCAAATAAAAATTTTCATGAGGCAGTTCAGATGCACATTATAGGTATTTTTGACTTGACATATAATTTGTTTTCTCAAAGAAGTTTTAAGTTTTGTAAGTGCGGGGCTTACATATGTGTGTTATATGGCACTTTATAACCTTTGGTATTTCATAATAGTGATTGAAACTCTTCATTTATCATTTACTATGTACTAGATGATTTTAAGTACCTCATATATATAATTTATTTACTGGTAGATGAACTCCTATAGAATGTGAACTATTATTTTATCTGTTTGGTCAAGCAGCACTATCCTTCTCTGGTAGACAAGTCACTAGATTTGCACTAATATAGTATCTGTTAGCTCATTAAATTATATTAATTTAAATTAATTACAGTAAAATATAAAAATTCTTTAATAACCTTATCCATGTAATGGGTGCCCAGTTATTGACTTGGTTGAGACTAGTATTGGGCACAAAGATTATAAAACACTTTCCTACTGCAAAAAATGCTGTTGGCCAACACTGGTTTATTGGTTAAATGACATCCCCAATGTAATGTAGCTGGTTGATGTTCAAGTTGTAAGTCAGAACCCAGTCCTTCTGGTTACCTGTTAGGTGCTGCTTGTTAGAGATCCTTTGTGAGCACTAGTGTGTGAGAAAAGCACGTACACACATTTGCACACTCAGATACCCATACTCACTGAGAGATGACAACAAATGCAGTTGGATAAAGCATATAGATTGGTCTTGACTTTCATCAGCTCAAGTTGGGAAGTTTTGACTTTCCAATGGTGAAAAAGTGATAAGTATGCGGTAGAAATTCAAATTCCACTTTTAATTTTTGTTTCTCTTGGACTATCCATATATAGCACTATATTCTATACCTGCACTTGAAAAAGACAGAATTTATAGCTTTTACCTGACTTTTATAAAGTTGTGTGACTCAAAAGAGATGAGCAAGTTTTGATTTAGGGTAGGACGTTGATTACATCAATAGTTTGGAACATGAAACTAGTACTTTTAAAGAACTTCATTAGGTTATGTACATTAATATTAAATCTTTGTTTGTTTATTTTTTAATGTGTTTGGTACAGGATCTACCAGGCTCTACCAGGTCTCACTATGTAGATTTGACTCACAGTGATTCTCCTGTGTACGGCCTCCCAAACTTTGGGATTATAGCTGTGCACCACCACGCCAGACTCAACTCAACATGTCCCGGGGACAGGGCTGGCATGGCACCTCAGGGATCCAACAGGTGCCTGCGTTCTGCCTAAGTGGATGCTTTGATCCGCTGAGCTATCTGGGCGACCCAATGTCAAGTCTTTAGAGACAAACTTAACTGAATCCATACCAACTAAAGAAAACTTCCCTTTCTTTTCTTCCTTTCTCCCTTATCCCTTCTTCCACCCCACCATCTTCTTTTCTTTCTTTTACTCCTCCTTCTGCTCCTCTTCCTCCTCCTCACTTCAAGTGCTCATATAGGAAAGCATTCTATTGTTGAGGCAGATTCAAGGACATATTTTTTAGTCTGAAAATCTTGTTATAAAAGTCTGTTCTTGACAAACACAAACAAATATTTCCACACACATAAAACCATGTATAAGTACAAAAATATATTTAGAACAGACCACTGTGGTGTGGTTTATAAAAGTGAAAAATTAGGAAGTAATCTGAAGGCTCATGAATAGCATGATTCAGAAGTAAGGCAAAACAGAGAAAAATCTGGGTTATTGAACAGCAGATAAAAGAAGTGAGATGGAGCTATTTATATACATGAAAATATATATAGCATTGTTAAGTGAAAGAAAAACGTAAAACATATAGTCTTCAAAGGATTAAAGCTTGTAACATAATTATAAGAGTATTGAACAACTATCTCTAAACTAACATGCAATTATCTCATCATAAAACTGAAACCTTTTATATGACCACCTAAATGGGTACTGAACTATAACATAGATGTTTAATTTACCAGACAAACTCATCCTCCTTTTGTAAGTTTCTCATACTGGCAGCAACAACTAAAAGTTACATTTTTTGCATGAAATTACTGTGCAGATGCAGTCCGCTAGTCTTCTTCATAAAGTAGTCCTCTGATCATAATGCACTCTTAGATAAGGATTTTTTCTGTAGGTTTCCAGTAACTTACATGTTATTTATGTATCCCTAAGGATAATACTGTTAAAACAATGATGACAAAGATAGCTAACAATTATTGAATCTCCCCCCAGGTACTCGTGTGAATGCTCTACAGGTAATAATTCATTTAATTCTCACAACCACCCTATGAGGTAGGCACTGCTATTGTTTCCATCAATGAAGAAACAAACATAGAGAGGTAACCAACTTGTCAACAGTGGATGGCATTGCTCTACTCTGAAGAGACAGAGCCAGGGCTTGCGGGGTCTTGCTGTAAAGCCTGCACAGCCCACGCTGATGATCTTCTGGCCCGGATCCACTCCTTCAATCCCATTGTTCATTTATCTACAGTCTCCTTACTTCCCCACACACTGTGACTCAGCTACCAAGGGCTTATCAGGTTTTGGCAATCTTTCCTCAGTTTTTAAGAGTGCAGGCTTTTACACAATTTTGGAGCAAAGACCTTGGAGAGACCTGTAACTCAGAGGGCCTTCAGCTTGCGTGTTTGCCCCCATGTCCACCTGCTTTTAAGGCCCAGATCAAGTGTGTCGCTTCCTTAAAGCCTTCCTTGCTTTCCTTGGCTTGCATTTCTTCTATCTCCGTTCATGAAACTCCTCATCACTTATGGTTTACACATCACTTTCTGTCTTTTACAGGCCTCACTGATACACACGTCTTTCACTCGATTTGTAGGTCTGTCATTGCAAGGTGCACTTCTGGTTCACCCTATACAGTGTCTTGTGTTTGTAACGTACTTTTTAATTTGTTAGAATTTGCCAAATTGTCAAGAAACATGCTTGACATTTAGACCATTAAAGCCAATGACGAGATTTCTGGCTACAATTTTATTATTGAGCTGGGTGTGGTGGCGCAGGATTATTGTAGGTAAGAACTCAAAAATTCTCATTTTATCAAGCAAGTCTATTTGAAAATTATCAGCAAAGTAGAGTTTCCTGTGTCACATATAATAATAATAAATAATAATAATAAATATAATAATTGTGGGTTTGGGTGATGAACTAGTGAATAGCCAGTCTCCGCAAGTTTTAATGTCTATGACTTTCAGAAGCCAAATAATAAGTGACAATTATTTGCTACTTATATTTCAATATTTTAAATTAGCTACTTTATTGAAAGTAGCTGTTTGCACTAATAGTATTTAGGTAAGATTTCATGTCTACATCTTGTCCTTTGAATAACTACTATGAACCATATGTAATGTATTAATTATTGTAACTGTCCAACTACCCTGTTTTGAAACTGTTTCAGTGCTAGTTTATCTTTTTTCTCATTAAAATAAAAAAAAAAAAACCTACTCCACTGATCATTGGGACAAATGTTTGAGGTTTATATTATGAAATCATCTTTTTATGAAACAATCAGTCTTATATATGCTATGATACCTCATGGTGGTTCAGAGAGACAGTGTTTGGGCCAGGACCCAATGGTTGACCCCCTTCTAAACAGAGCTCTGACTCCTCCTGACTAAGAATGACTTGCAACAGTGTGTACGAAGGATCAGAGAGGCAAAATTCTGCAACAACAGGGACATAGGCTGGATCTGGAACCTTTGCTTCCTGTCCAGGTTCTTAAATTAACACTGTGAGATTTACATTGCCTTTTAACTTCTTCTTTCAAATTTTATTTTATAAAGAGAGTACAAAACAGTACTAAAATAGAACAATCACAAGTGATACAGAATTTCACTTGGCAACGTAATATTGGTTTCACAGTATTTGTTGTAATGCATAGTGTTGTTGTCCAAATATCTGGTAATATGAATAACTGGCTTTCAGCTTCTTGAGGTCCTCTTTGCCTACAGAGCTGGTCCAGGTTTGAGTGGTAAATCAGTAAATATCCAAAGTCTTCTCTAGTTGTGAAGTCTATTATTCTTAGAAGCTAAACCTGCTACTTTGACGTGTACCAAGTTACATATGGTATGTGTCAAGAGCTGTGAAAATTTTACTTATTCCAATGTGTTTATGTTATTCAACATAAAGGTGAAATATTTTTACATTTTCCCAATACATTTCTCAGTAATAACATAGCCAGTAAAAATATTTTTGCTCCTATAGAGCAGCACTATTATATCTGAGCCAACAAAAAAGTGCATTATTATGTAGTGGTTGAGAGGAGAAAAAAGCTTCATTTGTTATCAAGAAGAATTAGGAAATATAGGAATGATTGCACTGCCCTTTACCTAATTTTACTTAAACCAGTGAAGTTATCAGAGAATACGAAATATACAGAATGTGCATATAGGAGACAAAAGTATTGCTTGTGAGTACCCACATTGATGGCATCAATCTGTCTCTCAGTGATCTGATATAAAAAGTCTCTTGAAGGCAATTTCATTGACATACTTTCAGAAATGTTGAAATAAAAATATTAATCTCTGGAAGTGTCCTGTTGCCTCACCAGCACCACCCCAGAAGATAGGCTGGGAAAGCTGAGACTAACTGAATGGCCAAGACTATGTAAAACCAAAAGGCAAAAGTGTCAGCCTCTAGCCAACAACTTACCTTTCTTCTCAGACTTTTACTTGCCTCTTCCCTTCTTTTTCTGCCACTTATGTACTTATTCTTCCCATTTCTTCCTCCCTTTCTTCTTTCTAACCCTCCCTTATCTTTCCTCTCCTTCCTCTGCTTCTCTCCCCCCTTCGCCTCTTCCTTTCTCCCTCCCTTTCTTTACCTCATATTGGGAAACAATGCTAAACAAGATACTGTCCCAACTATGGGACAGGAAGACCATGTGTCGTGGAGTATGTGTACAAGAATTTTCCTTGGGTGTGGGCTGGGCTCCTTGTGGAGGGTCCAGGTGCTATGGAAAGAGTGCGAGGTCAGGATACTCACTTTAGGCAGGCACCCGATCAGCAGGTCCTTTCCCCACACCTTCCTTCCTGTATATCCTGTTCCTTTACTCTAGGACACTTCCTTAAGGAGTGTATATTATCTTATCACAAGCCAATAAATCATTTAGATAACTAAAGAGCTGACTTAGCATTTCAAATACATTGAAAATATGTTTGTGTATAAAATTGAAATGATTCCACAGAAGCATAGTTGAGGCTGGAAGTTGTACAAATTATTCTATCTCTGCCATGCATATATATTCCATATCTATGCACATTTTTAAAAATAATATGAACAAAAGATATTCCCACCTCAAAGGTGGTTAAAACTCTTTAAAGGCTTATTACTTCACATAAAATAAAATGCAATGTGATATACATGGTCCAGCATAATTATATCAGCCTCCCTTAGTTTTATCTTGTCTTCTTCAATAACTTGAATATTTTCTAATTTAGTCTTCTTGCACAAAAATGCTGATTTCCTTTATTGACATTGTATTATAGTCTCTATATTTATTTACTTGCTCATTTTTATCTCTTCCCCAAAATGTAAACAACTATGATAGAGCCTATGTCATTTATTTGCATTACACCCACAGAATCTAACATTAAGTGCCAGATACATATTTGCTACAAAATAAACAAATAGGAGCACAGGCCCAGTGTGTACGTGAGACCACAGGGGCCACTGGATCCTGAAGCGACTAAGGGCAGAGGCCCAGCATGGAACCCTTCAGAAGAATCCCCAGCAAAGTGGCTAGAGACAAGACCTACCCAGCTGATTCACAAGCTAAACATCTTGCCAGAGTGACACAAAGGGTTCAGATGCAAGGCTGCAGCAGGAAGAAGTGGGGCACAGCAGCCAGACCCAAGCCACACTCACATGGAGGAGTCTGAACTTCATAGATCTGGACCTGGTGCTGAAGTAATAACTCTATCAAAGCTCTACACCAAAGGTCAAAAATCAGTGGTGCACAAAATGACCAAGAGAAGGAAGAAAAAAGCAGTCTCAGGCCCCGTGTCCATCCAGTACAAATGCAGATGACACTGGCATAGAGGAAATTGGAAATCACACACCCCAAATCTCCAAAACAATAGCGTTAGAAATAAAGAAACAACTGCAGAAAGATATAGAAGAACTCAGATCAGAAATAATTTCTGAAGTAAAAAAAGTAGTAATAATTATAATCAAAGAAGTACTAAGTGTTTCTAAAGAATACACTGATAAAAAAGTAGAGCAGAATATAAAAATGATGGAATCCCTGAATAAGTAATATAGGAAAGAAATAGAATGTATGAACCAGATTCAAAGTGATACACAGGAAATTAAAACCTCAGTCACAAGTTGGCAAATCTGATTGAGTGAAAGTGAAACATAGACACTCTGACCTTAAAGACACTATTGCAATTAGTGACAAAGTAAGCAAAGGTCTCTTAAAAACAAGTAGGATACAGGAAAAAATAATTCATCACCTGCAAGACGATGCAAAGATGAACAATATGAGACTAATAGGCATCAATGAAAACATCAATATAAATGATATAAAAAGCATATGGACAGAAGTAATAGCAGAAAACTTCGCAACTATGGGGCAAGAATCTGACATTCAGGTAACTGAAGCATATAGAACTCCAAATAACATCAGCTCAATTAAAACCACACCCACACATATAATAATCAAGATCCCAGAAATTCAGCACAGGAACAGTATACTAAAAGCTGCTAACGAAAGGAAACAGATCACATTTAAAGGAAAACCCAATCTTCCTCGATCCTGCCCATGCCCACCCAGCCAGAGAGACCGGCCTGAGACAGCAGGCTGACTCTGGCGGCCTCCTGGATCCTGCTCAAGGCCCTCCCAGTGAGTGGAAATTTGCACGACTCACCAGGCTTTCCAGACCAGTGAGTGTGTGCTGAGTCTGAGGGAGAGCCTTTGGCTTCTTCCCACGTGCTACCCGGATCCTTGCCCCCAAGCCCGCCAAGCCAGTGACTGGCCTGAAACCTCAGGGCCCACTCACCAGCAACTTCCCAGATCGCCTGCTCTACAGCCCGTTGAGTGAGTGGGAATTTCTCTGACTCCCTGGGCATCAAAGTTCAGTGAGGGTGGAACTCCAGGCCCGCCACGCTGGAGAAACATTTCCCAGTGATCGCCAGTACCACCCCATATCCCAGACCTAGTGCAGTTCGGCCTGGAGTAAGATCTCAAGGCCCGTCGTGCCAGAGGGACATTTCCAAGCAATCCCCAGTTCCATGCCATGGCCCCGAGACCCAGCGCAGCTTGGCCTGTGAGCGAGGATTCCAGGCCCACCATCCTGGAGGGACGTTTCGCATCCTTCTACGGTTTCGGCCCATGGCTCCAAACCCAGCACAGGTTGGCTAACCCAGCACAACCTATCCAGTAAATAAGAACATCCACTATCTTTTTGGGAGCCCAGCAGACCCACCAAAGCCCAGGATCACCCTCCTAGAGAGTGACCTGCCTGAGACAGGAGGGCCAACTACAGCAACTTTCCAGACCTTCAACACAAAGCCAGTCAAGATAGTGGGAATTTTCACTCCTCTCTCTGCATCCTGGTTCGGTTTGTGCTTGCCTGACCAGGGAACCAACAGAGGGAAGCCACAGGAACTTCAGCAAAAAGGAACTGAACACAACAGCTAGATCCAGTACAGGCATAACTGGATAACCTTAAACTTAATAGATTGGCACCTGAAACTCATTACATGCCAAAGTTATAACTGCACCAAAGCTCTACACTAAAGGTCGGAGGTCAGTGCTATACAAAATGACAAGGACAAGGAGAAAAATGAACTCTCAGGCCTCAAGTCCACCAGAAAGTGCAGAGGACATTAGCTCAGCTGAAATGAATGAATTAACAGATATAGCAGCAAAGGAACAACAGCAGAAAGGTATAGAGGAAATCAGATGAGAATTAATTCCTCAAATGAAAAAGAAATATCTGAATACATAGTATCTGAAATAAAGAATCAAATGCAGAAATATGGGGTGGAAAAACAATGCTCACCCAGAACAAGTGCAGCTGAAACATATGAATTAACAGTGTCTAAAAGCAAAGAAATGAAACCAGAAAGGTCATGAAAAATTCAAAGCAGAAATAATTTCTGAAATAAAAAAAGAATTCTTTGAAAAAAAAGAATTCTTTCAAAACATAGAATCTGAAATACAGAAACAAGTCCGGAAATGTAGAGGAAACCCAAATTGGAAGAAACGCTGCAGAAAAAGAATCAACAACAACCTTTAAAGAAGACATGGATAAAAAAAAATTGAGATCAGAAATATGATAGATTCCTTGAATGAGCAATACAGAAAAGAAATAGAATGTATGAAACAGAGTCAAAGAGATATAGAAGAACTAAAAATATTAAACACGAGTCTTCAAAACCGTTGGAGTGAAAGCAAAGACAGAGTTTCAGATCTTGAACACACTGGTGCAGCTAGCGAAAATGTGAGAAAGGATCTTTTAAAAACAATGAGAATGCAGGAAAATATAATCCATCACCTGCAAGATGATGCCAGGATGAAAAATTTGAGAATAATTGGTATCAATGAGAATGAAGGAGTCAATACAAATGACATAAAAAGAATTTGGGGAGAAGTAATCGCAGAAAACTTCCCAAATATGAGGAAACAATCCAACATTCAGGTCACCGAAGCATACAAAACACCAAATAACTTCAACCCAAGTAGAAACACACTGAGACATATAATACTCAAGATCCCAGAAATCCAACACAAAAATAATATACTGAAAGCTGCTGGAGAGAAGAAGCAGATCACATTCAAAGGAAAACTGATCAGAATTACAGCTGACTTCTCTGCACAAACCATGAAGGCAAGGAGAGCATGGAGCAGATTTCTGAAAGTCCTGCATGAGAACAAATTCTAGCCCACACTATTATACCCTGCAAAACACTTTTTCAAGTTTTATGGAGAAGTGAAATACTTCTAAGACAAAGAGCAACTAAAGAATTTCATGATGACAAAGCCATTCCTACACAGGCTGCTGAAAGATGTTCTAGAGACAGACCACAATGACCAGAACTCCATGAATGAGAACAGAAGGAACCCACGAAACAGGACAGACAATTAAACGCAGAATGCAAAGGAGTAAACAACACCAGGTGAATATCACGACAAACATAAGTCAACACATTTCAAGTGAATCTATCAATGTAAATGGACTCAGTTCAGCAATCAAGAGAAATAGACTGGCACAGTGGATCAGGGAACAAAATCCAACAATATGCTGTATACAAGAAATACACTTAACTCAAAAGGACATTCATAAGTTCAAAGTCAAAGGATAGAAAATAATACTACATGCCCCAGCATCTCAGAAAAAAGCAGGAGTAGCAATTCTGTTCTCAGACAGTCTCAACTTCAAACCACGAAGGATCAAACAAGACAAAGAAGGACACTGTATATTGGTCAGGGGAAAAATTCAAGAGCAAGAGTAAAACTCATAAATATCTATGCACCAAACACAGGAGCACCCAACTATGTAACACACATCTTAATGGACATGAATAACCTAATATCTAAGAATACAATCTTAACAGGAGACCTTAACACCGCCTTATGTCAAAAAGATAGATCAACCTGACAAAAAATAGCAAGGAAGTAGCAGAATTGAACCAGAGCTTGGAACAAATGCACCTGGTAGACATATACAGAGTGTTCTACCCAACTACAGCTGAATACACATATTTTTCAGCTGCACATGGGTCATTTTCCAAAATAGACCACATACTAGGCCAGAGGTCATGCGTAAGTATATGCAGGAAAACAGAAATTATCCCATGCATATTATCTGACCACAGTGCAATGAAACTGGAAGTAAATGACAAAAGAAATTAGAAAAACCCGCTAAATTCATGGAAATGAAACAATACCCTACTCAGCAATCAATGGGTCATAGAAAAAATTAAACAAGAAATTCAACAATATCTACAATTCACTGAAAACCCAAGCACAACTTACCGGAATTTATAGGATGTGATGAAAGCAATTCTTAGAGGGAAATCACAGCTATGAACTCACACATTAGGAAAACAAAATGGGAACAAATTAGCACACTAATTTTGCACCACTGACAACTAGAAAAAGAAGAGCAAATGAAACCCAGAGCGCAAAGATGGGAAGAAATCATAAAGATTAGAGTAGAAATTAATTCAATTGAGATGAAGAAAGTAGTTGAAAGAATCCCAAAATTAAAAAGTTTGTTATTTGAAGGACTAAATAAAGTTGATAAGCCTGCCACCCTCATCAAAAAGAGGCAAGAAAAAATTCAAGTACATGCAATAAGGAATGAAAAGGGTGACATCACCACAGACCCAGTTGAAATTCTGAAGATTATCAATTGTTACTTTGAGAATCTTTACACTCACAGAATAAAAGACACAGAAGAAATGGACAGATTCCTCGAAAGGTACAAATTACCAAAACTGAATCAAGAAGATATAACAACTCTCAATAAGCTAATGAGAGCCAATGAAACACAAAACATAATAAAAAGTCTACCAACAAAGAAAAGTCCAGGTCCTGATGGATTCACAGCTGAATTCTACAAGAAATGTATAGAAGATATAATCCCTACACTCCAAAAACTCTTCCATGAAATTGAAAAGGAAGCAGTCCTCCCAAAATCATTTCTGGAGGCAAGTATAATACTCATTCCAAATCCAGGGAAGGATACAACCAAAAAGGAGAACTACAGACCAATCTCCCTCTAGAATATAGATGCAAAAATACTCAATAAAATCCTAGCAAATAGAATACAGCAAATCATCAAGAAGATCATACAACATGACCAGGTAGGATTCATCCCAGGGATGCAAGGAAGGTTCAATATTTGAAAATGTATAAATGTAATACACTATATTAATAGCCTGAAATCTTAAAACCACATGATCATCTCAATTGATGTAAAGAAAGCTTTTGACAAAGTCCAGCATTCATTCATGTTCAAGGTCCTACAGAAAATTGGAATAGATGGACTCTATCTTAACTTGATAAAAGCCATCTATGACAACCCAAAAGCTCATATAATCCTAAATAGGGAAAAACTGAAATCTTTTACTCTTAAATAAGGTACAAGACAGGGATGTCCTCTATCACCTCTCCTATTCAATATAGTCTTGGAATCCTTAGCAACAGCCATTAGAAAAGAGGGAGAAATAAATGGAATAAGAATAGGTAAAGAAGAAGTTAAATTATCACTATTTGCAGATGACATGATAGTTTACTTGGAAGACCCCTAAAATTCCACCAAGAAACTACTAGAACTTATACAGAAATTCAGTAGCATAGCAGGATACAAAATCAATACTCAGAAGTCAATAGCATTCCTGTACAAAGATAACAAGCACACTGAAAGGGAAACAATAGAAACAATACCTTTCACAATAGCACCACGAAAATAAAATACCTTGGAATTCACTTAACCAAGGAAGTCAACAATCTTTTCACCGATAATTACAACACCCTAAGAAAAACGATTATAGAGAATTTCAGAAAATGGAAAGATATTCCATGCTTCTTGATGGGAAGAACCAACGTGAAGATGGCCATACTTCCAAAATTTGTGCACAGATTTAATGCAATCCCTATCAAACTGCCACCAACGTACCTCCCACACCTAGAGAAATTGTTCCTCAAATTTATTTGGAACCAGAAAAGACCTAGAATAGCAAAGACATTCCTGGACAACAAAAACAAGGCAGGAGGCATCACAATTCCTGCGTTGAAATTATACTACAAAGCCACTGTGATACAATCAACATGGTATTGGCAACAAAACAGACCTGAGGATCAATGGAATAGATTAGAATGTGCAGAACCATCTATGAACACACTCAGCCATCTGATCTTCAACAAAGGTGCCAAACAAGCTTACTGGAAGAAAGATAGCCTCTTTAAGAAATGGTGCTGGAAAACTTGGCTTTCTACATGCTGAAAACTAAAACTTTTTCCAGCTCTATCACCATGCACTAAATTAAAGTCAAAATGGATTAAAGATGTAAACATTAAAACAAAAACACTCAGTCTCCTGGAAGAGAAAGTAGGAGGAACTCTTGAAGACATTGGGGCAGGTAAAGAGTTCATGATCAAATATATATTCTCATGGGAAACACTTGAAAGAATCAACAACTGGGATCAACTCTTCTTGAGGAGCTTCTGCATGTCAAAAGAAATTGTCAACAGAGTGAAAAGACAACCCCCAAATTTAGGAAAAATCCTAACTAATAAGCAATCCTACAAAGGTCTGCTATCTAGAATATAGAAAGAACTAAAGTAAAACAGGGCCCTCAAATTTAAAGACCCAGTTCAGAAATGGGCATCTCTGATGAATACACACTTCTCAGGGGATGAATTTAAAGAAGCGACTAAATATATGAAAAAATGCTCCACATCACTAGCCATCCATGTAATGAAGTAAAAACAATACTGAGATACCATCTCACTCCAGAAAGAACGGCTATCATAAGGAAATCAACTAACAACAAATGTTGGAGAGGTTGTGGGGAAAAGGGAACTCTTCTCCACTGCTGGTGGGAATGTAGACTGGTACATTGTGGAGGTCAGTGTGGAGACTCCTCAAAAGTGTAGGACTAGAAATCCCATTCAAGCCAGCTATCCCCCACTGGAATTTTCCCAGAGGAACTGAAAACATTATATCATAGTGATATATGTGTATCTATGTTTATAGCAGCACAATTTGTGATGAAAAAATCTTGAAAGCAACCAAGATGTCCATCACATGAGGAATGGTTGAAAGCCATGTGGTATTTCTATGTAATGGAGTATTATTCAGCTATTAAGAATGATAGGCTTGAAGCATTTGTATTGAAGTGGATGCCACTTGAGCATATACTCATATGTGAAATAAACCAGACACACATGTGTAAATATTGTATAGTCTCCCTAGGATAAGAAGTGAAAAGAAATACAAATAGAAATGTACAACAACTAAAAACAATTGAGTCAGATAGTGCAAGGTGAATGGCGTATGCTGCACAGTACTAATCAGCTTTTCTCCTGCCTGGTGAACAACCTACATTCACATATCAAAATTGGAGAAATAGAAGAACCACAAGACCAGCCAACATTATCGCCATAGCCTTACCAGGTCAGCAAAGCCTGAGGGCATAGGAGAACCTGTACTGTAACATCATGAAACTCAGTTGACCTCCAAATTTTCTGAACAAGGAGATTATGGAGCCACAGAGGAAAGGAATCAAAGTTCTATAGTGTGCCTGGGGAGAGTCACATGGAGAGAAAACTTTCTCTCAGGCTCTCACAGAGAGCAAACTGGTCAAGCATTGGCCGTGACTCATCCACATGGATGATACAGACAAAGGATCTACAGAATAAGGTACAGGACTACAAGATAAATCCTGAGAGGACTTCATTGACCTCATAAGAAATATAAAGTACATGTGTCGGTGTATAAGTCTTGCTCTATCTAGGTCTTAACCATCCAGCAGAAAAGTATAAAAATGAAATATACATTGCGGGGTCATAATATTAAGTTGAGCTGTAAATGTCTATGGTTGACAACATCTTCAGATAACTCAGTATTGTTGTGGAATGCTGGACTGTGTTGGATTGTGTTGTCGAGTCCAAGCACCTAAGTTGGTTGAACGATAATGGAGTGCCCATCTCTGACAGGTGTATAGCAAGAAAGGGGTATAGAAATTAAGAATCATGATGTGTGTGTATGGACAGTACAGTTGGGATAGATAACGCTGTGCTTCTACATAATCCTACGAGAGGCAAGATTTGCACTAATGGTGATTGGACCGGGTATTATGTCAGCTTCTAGTACTATGGACAACCACTAGGAAAATAGCAACATAGAAAGTATTAATTATTGAATCTTTG
This sequence comes from Ctenomys sociabilis, assembly GCA_004027165.1. Classification (NCBI taxonomy): domain Eukaryota; kingdom Metazoa; phylum Chordata; class Mammalia; order Rodentia; family Ctenomyidae; genus Ctenomys; species Ctenomys sociabilis. The sequence continues at coordinate 63,289 of PVKA01010469.1, forward strand.
ATATAATTCAAGTATAAAAATAAAATACATAAACAGCTACACTCTCTTAATTTACTGATAAGAGACATGTGCTATAATAATGTCTGTAAGTATAATATGTATGCACCTTCTATGATACCAAAACATTATGAAAACTGTTTGCAATGTATTAATTTATTGAATCTGTCTTGTTAAGGTGTTTTAAAATTGTCTCATTGATATTTGTACTTCAATAACATAAAAAATGAACAAATAAACACATAAATATAAAAATAAATTTTAAAAAAGGAAAACCCATAAGAATAACAGCAGCTTTCTCTTCACAAACCATCAAGTCCAAGAACAGCATGGAGCAAAGTACTTCAAGTCTTCCAACAAATTCCAACCAAGACTGTTATACTCTGCAAAACCCTCTTTCAAGTATAATGGAGAAGTAAAATACTTCCATGACAGCTGAAGAATTTCATGATGACAAAGCCAAGCCTACACAGACTACTAAATGATGTTCTAGAGAGGGAGCAAAATGATCACAACCCCATGAATGAGAATGGAAAGAATCCACCAAACAGGGCAAACAATAAGCACAGGAGAATAAAAAGTATCCAATAGTAATCTTTCAGTTATTCTTTTGTGTACAGCAACAAAATATTTCCATCCGCACACTCTACAAATGGACTTCTCTTGCACCCAATGGGTCAAGATTCCGTATGGGTCTACAGGGTGGATTTCAAGGAAATAGCTGTAGCTCAGTCCCACAAGTAAATATCATGGCCACCAGTAAGTGTCATGGTCATTATCCATGTCCACAACACACTAGAACTTTGTGTGATATCCTATCTCCAAACTGTCGGAAGTGATGGTCATTTATTTGTCATTCCAGTATACATCTTATAGTTTATTCTTAGTATTTCTTTACTTTCATGAAAACTTTTTCTTAGTTCAATTGTTTTGAAACATTTATTTTTTAATTAATTAGTATTTAATTATCTGAATATTACTTATCTTAATTTTTGTTTTAAGATTTATGCTATATCTTTGAATTGCAATTTATCTAAAAGATATGGTATGACATCTAGTATTTCTCCTGGTATTTAAAAAGTAAATTTC